>CAUYLG010001540.1:0-82288 GCA_963573385.1 Cacajao melanocephalus
TTTATGTATCTGGGTGCTCCTGTATTGGGTGCGTATATATTTAGGATCGTTAGCTCTTCTTGTTGCATTGATCCTTTTACCATTATGTAATGTCCTTCTTTGTCTCTTTTGATCTTTGTTGGTTTGAAGTCTATTTTATCAGAGACAAGAAGTGCAACTCCTGGTTTTTTTGCTCTCCATTTGCTTGATAAATCTTCCTCCATCCCTTTATTTTGAGCCTTTGTGTATCCTTGCATGTGAGATGCGTTTCCTGGATACAGCACACCGATGGGTTTTGGCTTTTTATCCAATTTGCCAGTCTGTGTCTTTTGATTGGGGCATTTA
The DNA here is from genome assembly GCA_963573385.1 of Cacajao melanocephalus. Lineage (NCBI taxonomy): Eukaryota > Metazoa > Chordata > Mammalia > Primates > Pitheciidae > Cacajao > Cacajao melanocephalus. The sequence goes on from CAUYLG010001540.1 coordinate 325, forward strand.
GCCCATTTACATTTAGGGTTAATATTGTTATGTGTAAATTTGATTCTGCCATTTTGATGCTAGCTGGCTGTTTTGCCCATTAGTTGATGCAGTTTCTTCATTGTGTCGGTGCTCTTTACCATTTGGTCCATTTTTGGAGTGGCTGGTACTGGTTGTTTCTTTCTATGTTTAGTGCCTCTTTTGGGAGCTCTTGTAAAGCAGGCCTGGTGGTGATGAAATCTCTGAGTACTTGCTTGTTTGTAAAGGATTTTATTTTTCCTTCACTTATGAAGCTTAGTTTGGCTGCATATGAAATTCTGGGTTGAAAGTTCTTTTCTTTAAGGATGTCGAATATTGGCCCCCACTCTCTTCTGGCTTGTAAGGTTTCTGCTGAGAGATCTGCTGTGAGTCTGATGGGCTTCCTTTTTTGGGTAACCCGACCTTTCTCTCTGGCTGCCCTTAGTATTTTCTCCTTCATTTCAACCCTGGTGAATCTGATGATTATGTGCCTTGGGGTTGCTCTTCTGGAGGAATATCTTTGTGGTGTTCTCTGTATTTCCTGGACTTGAATATTGACCTGCCTTGCTATGTTGGGGAAGTTTTCCTGAATAATATTCTGAAGAGTATTTTCCAGCTTGAATGCATTCTCTCCGTCACATTCAGGTACACCTATCAAACGTAGATTAGGTCTTTTCACATAGTCCCATATTTCTTGAAGACTGTTCATTCCTTGTTACCCTTTTTTCTCTCATCTTGCCTTCTCGTTTTTGAGTTGATCTTCAACCTCTGATATCCTTTCTTCTGCTTGGTCAATTCGCTGTTGAAACTTGTGCATGCTTCACGAAGTTCTCGTGTTGTGTTTTTCAGCTCCATAAATTCACTTATATTCCTCTCTAAGTTGTTTATTCTCATTAGCAATTCGTCAAATCTTTTTTCAAGGTTCTTAGTTTCTTTGCATTGGGTTAGAATATGTTATTTTAGCTCAGAGAAGTTTCTTATTACCCACCTTCTGAAGCCTGATTCTGTCAATTCATCACACTCATTCTTCATCCAGCCTTATTCCCTTGCTGGTTAGGAGTTGTGATCCCTTGGAGAAGGAGAGTCGTTCTGGTTTCAGGTGTGTTCATCCTTTTTGTGCTGATTTCTTCCCATCTTTGTGGATTTATCCACCTGTCGTCTTTGAGGTTGTTGACTTTCAGATTGGGTCTCTGAGTGGACGTCCAGTTTGTTGATGATGAAGTTATTTCTTTCTGTTTCTTAGTTTTCCTTTTAACCTTCAGGCCCCTCTGCTGTAGGACTGCTGAGGTCCACTCTAGGCCCTGTTTGCCTGGGGATCACCTGCAGCTGCTGCAGAACAGTTAGGGTTGCTGCCAGTTTCTTCTTCTGCTATCATCTTTGTCCCAGAAGGATACCCACCAGATGTCAGTCTGAGCTCTCCTTTATGAGGTGACTCTTTGGATATATGGGGGTCAGGGAGCTGCTTGAGGAGACAGTCTGTCCTTTATAGCAGCTCACGTGCTGAACTGTGAGCTCCGTTGTTCATTCAGAGCTGCTGGGCAGGTACATTTAAGTCTGCTGCAGCAGAACTCATAAACCCCCTTTTTTTCCCCCAGGTGCTCTGTCCCAGGGATTTAGGGCTTTATTTATGAGTTTCTGTTGTGCTGCTGCCTTTTCTCAGGGCTGCCCTGCCCAGCCAGGAGGCAGCCTAGTCACTGTCTGCCTGCAGAGGCTTTGCTGAGCAGCTGTGGGCTCCACCCATCTGCCGTGTGAACTTCTCTGCAGTCCTGTTTATATGAGTATAGTTAGAACCGCCTCAGCAATGGTGTCCTACCTCTATAATGGCAGGCTCTCTCTGTAATGGCAGGCTGCCTCAGCAATGGCGGACTACCTCCATAGTGGTGGACTGCCTCAGTAATGGTGGATGCCCCTCCCCCACAGAGCTGGACCGTCCCTGGTTCAGCTGTGCTTGCTGTGAAACTCTCAATCCAGAGCGTTTCAGATTGCTGTTTTTTTGTGAGAGTGGGACCAGCCAAGCCTGATCACCTGGCTCCCTGCCTCAGAGCCCTTTTTTTTTTGAGTTGAATGGGCAACTCTGTCTTCCAGGTGTTCCAGTTGCCTATTGAAAAGGCGCCAGGATCTGTGTGATTTTCCTTGCAGTGACCCACTGTGCCAGCTGAAATAGCCGCGCTGAGATTCGTGGTGCTTTTTTGCCCAGGAATCTCCTGGCCTGGCTCCCTGTTTCAGTCCCCTGTTTTTTATCTGTTGAATGGGTGACTCTGTATCCCAGGAGCTCCAATCACCAGCTAAAACAGCGCCCAGAACCATGTATTTTGTGTGGAGAACCGCTGCACCGGCCAAAACAGCCACGCTGGCGACCCTTGGGGCTCCTCCACCTGGGAATTTCCTGGTCTTTGGGCAATAAAAATCCATCTGGAAATGTGGCATCCACTCACCCTCCACGCTTTCATTGGGAGCTACAATCCTGAGCTGCTCCTAATTGGCCATCTTGGAGCTGTCCAGTCCTATATATTTTTTAAGCTCCCTTCACCAGTATGACTCCTGTCCACATTTTTGAAAAGATCACTGTCTTTTAAAGGTAGTGGAGGAAGGAAGGGAAGAGCAGAGCAATGGATGGGGAAATTGATTTGCAGCCCTTGACCCTGTATCAGGAGTTAGAAGTATTTTTCTGTCTTCTTCATGCAACATGTCTTCACAGATGTCAGGCAATCCTGGTATTCTTACTGAAAGCACCAACAACGGGATTCCAAATTCATCAGTTTATTTCCCCTAGCTTAGTGTTCCCCTGCCCCAAAAGAAGTTTTAATATGATCCACAGTAAGAAGTACATTTCTCATCATGACCAAATTCCTATCTTTATAAGTATATATTTAGAACAAGTTTCATGAAACAACACTTACTCTTACCATACATAGTGTCCTCTCATGTTTTCTTAACGATGCTTCTCAAACTTTAATGTGCATGTTCTGTTCATCAGCTAGAGATTTTGTTAAATATGAGGTTCTGATTCAGTATCCACAGTGCAGCCTGCATTTTAACATATTCCTACATGGATGCTTCTGTTTCTTAGATTGCACTTTGAGTAGCAAAGTACTATTCTGTATTGTTTTATTTAAATGTTAAATTATACTTTCAGAACTCCCAAATGTGTCTGGACTGGTAGTTTGTAAGAGCATTACTGGTGTTTTGGGGCAGCATACCTATCTAGGATATTCTTGTAAACGTAGACTTACTGTGGAGTGGGTTCATGCTTGGAAGTAGTTTGGCAAGAAACAGGCTTTATCTTCCATATACCAAGACCAGAGAATCATAGAAGTAAAGACATGAATATCTTCCTGAAATTGCTTTTTTAAATTTCAACATTTGTTACGGTGAATACATATATTACAAATGGAATAAATAAATCCAAGTATTCTGCATAATGAGGACTTATGAATGTGGGTGAAAAGAAAGTTGCAGAAGTTGACTGAAGGTGAATATGGCAATGAAGAAAGTATCAAGGGGAAAAAAATATTTCCTGTAGTGTAATCTTTTGTCTGCAATATGAATGCATACTATCTCAGTCAGAGTTCTTGTTTTCAAGTAACAGAAACCAACTCCAGCTAACTTAATAAAAACAACATTGAGCAATTCCAGAAGAGTAGGCAGCTAGGAGGACCAAAGTTAAAAATGAGCAAGAACCCCTTTAGAGGACTGGAAAAAAAAAGAATCAAAGCCATGGTCTCAGAGCTGAACCAATCTGGTCAGGCTGTCCCTGCTGAGATGAATGAACTTGAACCATTTCTTTCTTTAGTCTTCACATCATGCTCTCAAGATCAAAGTCACAGGAGAGAGCATTCATTTGGCTGAACTTATGTTTTGTACTCCTTCCTGGCCATTATGAGAAAACAGGAAGGATTTGGCCCTTCAAACTTCCATAGTGGGACAGATGGCCTGATACGCCATCCTTCCAGGAGCATAGAAAAGTGGGGAGATGACATCTTCCAGAAGAAAAACAGGATACTACTGGGAAAAGGAAATATTAGATTGGTGCAAAAGTAATTGTGGGTTTTGCCATTAAAAGTAATCAAAAGTAACGGTAAAGCATGCAGTTACTTTTGCACCAATGCAATAGATTCTAAGTCATCAATAAACTATACTGGACAAAGCGCTGTGAATTGGTCAGGCCCTTATTACAAGTATAGCAGGAAAGCAAATGGGATTTCAGTTTTGGGTGAACCATGGTTATAGTCTCATAGAGTAAATTATAATTGGTGCACATTCTAAGTACATCCAAATCCACTCCTTTCACGACTTAATAAAAGGCATCAGAAAACCAATGTTGACACTACCATCAACCACCACCACCACCACCACTCCAACCCCTATCCTTTTTCCCTAATAGGAGAAAACTAAGGAACTCAAGAGGAGTCATCAGAATTCCTCCATGTGGGAGACATCAACCCCACTGGTGACTTTTTTTTCTGCTCCACATATTAGAGGTAAGAGGAATATTTCTTCCTTCCGTATGGCAAGTTAAGTGAAAATGGAGGGGGAAGCAAAAGAAACGATCACGGTGATGAAGAATGCTAGCAAGAGGTAGAAGCCAGCATCTCCAACCCTAGTTAGACCTCTGTGAGGTAGAACAGGCAGATTTACCCTCCCCACACATTTCAACAAGAAGAAAGTAATTGGAAAGAGACAGTAGGTATTTCCTGTTCTCACTGTTTGGTGATACAAGGATGCCTAAGTTTCCTTAGGGCCAAATAGACACCACAAGAGATACCTGGGCTTAAGCAATCTTGACGTTAGCCTGCCTAAGAGGGTTGCCTGCTACTGGAGGAGCAGGAGCTGAAGGTGGATGGGGCAGAAGAACTTGGGTTTTGGTCATCACCCACATCAGATGCCTATGCAACTGGGGCCCCTGCTAGGCCTAATGAAGAGCCTGCCCATGCCCTGCCCTTCAGCAGTGTCCAGACATCAGCCACAGGCACAGTTGGCCATCCAGTGTGCACCACAGCAGCAGCAGCTAAGCACATGCCTGTCCTTTTCCTCATCCCTGCTCCAAGACCCCAACACTCTGGGAGATGCAGAAAAGACGAAGGTAGAGCAGGAAGTAGAGAAGAGCAAGAGAGAAGCGATGTCCACATGATTCCCCCAGGGTAGGACCATTTGTATTTGGTCACACCTGGACTGACAGGAAGAGTGAAAGGGTGGAAATGATATGAGACTCAAGCTATAAACTTGACTTTTTTAAACCTGAAAGTGTCTGAAATGCCACAGATGCTTCCTGAGATGTTGTGAAGGGACAGAAAACTCTCATCAAAGCATGCTTGAAAACAATGAGGAGAAATCAAATAAAAGGGCTTCATGTTAGTATCCCACTGACTCTCCAATAAACTGGTTGCACAGCACACACACAAAAAACTGACTTCCAGTAGTAGAAGCAGAAAAGGAATTTATCGAGATGCTACTGGGTGCTCAGTAACACCCAGAGGGCCTGGAAGACTAGGTTAGGAAGATGGTGCAGGGACAGAATGAAGTTCTGCTCTCAGAGTTAACATCATTCCTTGGAACCGGTCTGGGAAAGCTCTGCCAGTGGATGCCAGATGCCAGAGTTCTCACCATCAACACCTCCAGCCCTGGACACTGACTCTGAGACAACCACTGCCTCTGGGAATAGGAGGTTGCTGACTTCGCTGAGCTGCCAAAAGAATTCTCCATTGTCCCTGGTGCCAATTCAAAGCCCAGGGCTGATGCACCTGATTGGCCGAGCTCCAGACGCATGCGCAAGGCCCCTTTGGAAAGGAGTCCAAAGAAGCAAGTATATGCACTTTGTTGTTTCTGTCCTGCGAGAAAGGCTCTTCCTCTCAGCAAATCTCAGAAGCAGGGTTGCTATTAGGCTATACGGTGCTTTGTACAAAATGAGGAATATGCAAGCCTCTACTTAGGAAAATAAGCAGGAATCTTTCCTGTCTCCGGTGGCTACAGAACGTCAGGGATCAGGGATCACAGCATGCCTGCATTTCAGCCTCACGTGCCCTCTCTGCTGGGAGCCTTTGTGCAGTGCACAAACTGCATGAGTGTATGTAGTAGCCCTGCTCATAGGTGAGCGTTTCTCAAATATAAACGGGAATGCAATTGAGGTAACAAATACATACTACAGAAAGACATCAGACTTAGGGAGAAACACAGGTAGCAGATGATGAGCACACAGCTTGATGGGGACCAGTGGAGAGATGCTGTTATGAAACCAAGACAAGTGAACAAAAGCCAGGCAAATATTGGGTTTTGCTGAGCACACACTTCCTGTATTAATAAAACTGAACCACCATCATGAGGAGCATCTCTTTGCATCTTGTATGGAATTTGCCCTCCAAAGAATGGAGGCACCAAGTAATACTGACAGAGAGTAGGCACATCTGAATCATCATGCAGAATTACTTAGAACCAGCAAATGTCTGATCAGTACAAATGTTACTATTTACAACACCACCCCTCCTGAATGAGAGGATCATTTTCTTATATTTAACAAAGATTTATGAAAAATCTTGTATGTTTTCATGTTAAAATTAATATTCATTTGTTCACAATTACAACAGTAATTAAGCCAAGTGTTTTTGAAAGAAAACAGTGGATATTATTTTAATACGGTATAATAATCTATAAACTCTTTTGCCTACATATTCATGATCAAATTAAAAGTAAACATTAGTAAGTTATTGCTGTTTTCATCCTGAAAGTAATAGAAATAGAAAAGACAAACAAATTGATCAGATCATTTGATATCAACTAGTCAGGAGAGAAAAAGCAGATTTGATTCAGTTAAATGATTTGTCTATAACACTATCCTGCATCAGATCAACTGTATTGTGCATGTATTACACAGTGAAGCTTCTAGGTTGACTGATTTTATAGACGCTATGTCTGGAGTCTCTTTCTATAGTGGAGTGCTAGGTTGAAAGTCTATTTGGGAAGGGTTCAAATCAGCATGGAAGGAGAAGTATTTGACACAGAGTACTGTCTTTCAAGTACTGTTTATTCTAAACTCTGTTTATTCTAAACAGCAGCAAAAAAAAAAAAAAAAAAAAAAAAGAGGCAGTAATTAGACAGGGATATAAGATTACAGGAGAGCTTTCTGAGGTGGAAGGAACACTTTTCCCATGCTATTGCGAATGACCCATGGAGATACAGTGTGACTGAGGGGTGGCTCACCATCACTCCGGCATTATTCCTGAGCATTACTGGCTATTTTAGTATTCTCTGTGGATGGCCTTTTCAACAGGCCTGGGCTCTCAGTTCCAGCATCTCCTTTCTTCCAATGATCCTGTTTTCCATCCTACCTCAGCCACTCACTACTATTGCCACAACCTAGACTTTGTCATGATCAGTGATTGCAGCCTCATAATCTCAGCCATAAAAAAGGATGAGTTTATGTCCTTTGCAGGGACATGGATGAAGCTGGAAACCGACATTCTCAGCAAACTAACACAGGAACAGAAAATCGAACACCGCATCTTCTCACTCATAAGTGGGAGCTGAACAATAAGAACACATGGAGACAGGGAGGAGAGCATCACACACTGTGGGGCAGTGGGGGGCAAGGGGAGGGAGAGCATTAGGAGAAATACCTAATGTAGATTTGATGGGTTGATGGATGCAGCAAACCACCATGGCACATGTATACTTATGTAGCAAACCTGCATATTCTGCACATGTACCCAAGAAGTTAAAGTATAAAAAATAGTAATAATAATTGTAGCCTCCCTATAATCTCAATTTCAAGCACCTCACTCTTCCATTATTATTTTTCTAACTTTCTTGTTCGCTCAGTCTGGATCACCAACTCAAATAATTCTTCTAATACATCAATATCCAAGTCCATTGATCCAGCCTTTTCATGTTCTTCAACATTTTAAGTCTTTGCCTCCCTCCTTACTTAGCCTAAATACCATATCAGTCATCACGGTAATTTAATTCCATACATTCAACTCATTTGCGCCTCTCTTGCATTTTACTCACTCAGAAAAATCCCAGTGCTGGTTCAGTCCAACTCTCCACGAACTCCATGGTGGTATCGGTGCAGTTGAATGTTTTGGAGAAAAATAGAAATACAAACATCAGTGAGCATCAGTCTAAATTCACGACTATTAGCGCTAAGTGGAAACTTGGCACTACCCAGTAATCCAATCATATCTCCTTAGTTCACTAGCTCTTCCATTCTTCTGGATGGTGACCTTCTCTCTTTTCATTCAATATCTCTTCTTCCATATTCACTGTCAGTTGAAGACCCTGCTCCTCATTTCCCTATTTCACTGAGAAAACTGAAGCAATTAGAGGAGATTCTCCACAAACTTCTGCAACTACAGCTGGTCATCCACCTTCATGTTTGGTTGTGTGCCTTGCCTTCCTTCCTGATGAACTGACCATACTCTTATTTAAGGCCATTCACCTCACTTATGCACTAATTTCATTCCCTTGGGAGTCCCAAATGAAGTGGATTTCTCCCTCTCTTTCCTGCATTATTATTCTCTCCTCTCAACAAGAGTACTCGCATCAGCATTCCAAAATATTACTTCTTCCACTTAAAAAAAGCATGCTGTTTGGACCCATTCTCCTCCTTCAGCTATTCTCTTCACCGTAAACTCCTTGAATTAAACTTCTAAACTTACTATATTCATATTTTTTTTCCTTCTATTCTCTCTTAAATCTCCTCTAATCAGGGTTTTGGCTTCCAACCCTCAATTCAATACTGCTCTCTTTTTTTTCAAGGTAATCAAATGAGATCCAAGTTGCTGAAACCAATTGTCAGAAACATTTTTTCTCCCCTTCATTGAAGATCTTTCTTGACTTGACATCCAGGATACCAGACTTTTATAGTTTTCCTGTTTTCTCTCTGGTGGCTTCTTCTGCTACCTTTGTTGGTTTCTTCACATCTTTCCAACCACTAAATTTTGAGGTGCCCAAGTCTCAGTCATTGGATCACTTTTCTTTTCTAGCTACAATAACTCCATAGACTATCTCATCCAGGCTCAGAACCACAAGTACCATTCCTTTACTGACCACTCCTAAATATAGACCTTCAGCCTTGACTTCTGCCCAACTGCCTCCTGGACATCATCTCTCAGTTCACAGATGGGCATCTCAAAATTAGTATGTTCAAAACCCAACTCCTAATTTTCCCACAAAAGTCTACCCTTCCCAAATTCATCCCATTTATCTCCATCTCAGCAAATGGCATCTTTATCCTTTCATCTGCTCAGATCAAAAACTTGGTGTCATCCTTGAGTTGCTGTTTCTCTCACACTCACCATTAAAACTATAAGCAAACTCTATAGATTCTAACTTCAAAATATATTCACGAACCTACTCCAGACCTTCATCATTACCCCTGAATTAGTACAGTGGTCTCTTTATTGTTCTCCCTGTTTCTGACTTTAACCCTCTACCAATCACTCCCAGCACCACAGCTAAAGTGATCTTGTTAAAACAGAAGGTAGATCAGGTTTCTCTCTTGCTCTAGCCCCTATGTTCTCCCATCTTAGAGTCAAAATCTTCACAATGCCTCTGTTTTAAGTCTTGTTCTCCAGAAAATAGACTCTGAGATGGAGATCTGTAGGCAGGAGGTTTATTGGGTTTGCTCTCAGGAGTAACACTTGTAAGGAAGTGAGGAAAGCAGAATTAGGCAGAAGGACCAGTGGACTATGATATAGTTACAATAGGCCCTGAGAGCTGGCCTGAATTGAGGCAAGGGAACCCAACTCTTATATTCCCTCAAGGACAGTCTTTGGATGTGGTCTGCTCCTGGGAGAGAGCATAACCTTGGGAATGAAGTTCTTTTCTGTTGAGGGCAATTTCAGATGAGAAACTGAGCTGGGAGCCATCTACAGCCAACAACCAGTTGCCTCTTGGTTTTATCTTCTGCTCTTCTCTTACTCTATACTTCGGATACCTTCGTCTCCTTGCTTTTCTTCAAATATGCCAGACTCACTTCTACCTTAGGGCCCTTGCAGTTTCCTCTGCCTGGAATGTGGGGCTTGCTCCATGATATCCTCAAATTTCATCCTCTCAATAAGCCTTCGTATTCAGTATTGTAGCCCATCACCCCTTCCCCTATACAGCTGATCCCCTTTACCATGCTCTACCTTTTCTTTTTTAATACTACTTTTCACCTTCTAATAGCCTCTGTAATTTATTTATTCCTTATGTTTATTGTCTGATGTGTCTTTCTCCCACTAGAATATAAACTTCTTAATCTTTGCCTATTTTGTTTACCGATATATCTCAAGCACGAAGAGGTGTCCTCATGCATAGTAATTCTCATAATGAATATATTTTAAACAAAAGTTTTATAACTCAGTAGAGGATTTTTGGTTTCCACTTGGAAATTATCTTTCCTAAGTAGGAAATTCTTTTTAACATCAGAGTCTTCTGAATATGAATTTATTAAGTCACTTAATACACTTTCCCAAACCACAGAGTTGCCCAAACACAGCTCTCAGTTGAAGCAGGCTTATCTCTCAGATTATAATAATTATCTCATTCCTGCTATAAAAGTAAAGGAAGGGAGGAGGAGCTGCACATAACGAATTAATTAATCAAGGCTTTAATTTTTCTTTAAACCCAGGGAATTCATATCAGGCTGCCTCGTTATTTACCTAACTACCCTCCAGGATATTAATATTATATCCTGCGATTTACAGCCTTAAATGGCCATGATGTGTTTATACAGGTGAAGAGCAAGTGCTCTGGCAGAGTCTTTTCTTACATTTCTTGTACATTAATTTACCTCGGAGTCTTCACACTCTGGAATGTCACTGACATGAAGACAACAGAAGGTTATTTTACTAACTGCAGTGCTTTGAATACACTAAGAAAAATATAGTTATGTTTATATGGTATAATGCGATAAGCAAGGGAATTGAAGCCCCTGGCAAGACATTTCTGGTTACCCAGCCCTGCTCAGCCACCCCTATTACCCTTTGGGCTGGCTGACCCATCAGCTGGGAAAGCTCTGCTAGATTAGATGATGTCATAGGAAGTGAATTCTAACCTATTGGTGGGCGAAACCAATCCTCTATGACAAACATGATTTACAACTTCAAATTGCTTTCTTTACCAAATAGTCTCACAGATATCTTTCCTAAAACAAATACTCTCTACTTTCAGTGTCAAGTCAACAATTCCTTGAATCTTTAAATAAACATTTAAATATGTAGGAAAATTCTTCACCCCTTCTACTGGATTTTTCTATTGACACTTAGCCCACCTTATCAACTTTTCTATCCCTCCTTACAGCGCAGAGGCTGGAAGCCTGAGAATTATATTTCTGTGACATCCTAGCCAGCAGAGTTCTGGCTGTATTTTTTGTCACCATCTTAAAGATAAATTCACATGATAGTTGAAAGGCAGCAGTGAGGCAGAAATCATTTCTCTTCTTTCTCCAGCAGCAGTAGAAGGCATAGCATGGGCCTCCCAAATGTGAGTTTCTGTAGTGGCTTCTATGCCCCCTGCCATTCCACCCACCTTGGGGCTGCAAAGTCCCACAAGATAAGCAGGAGCTTCATGCAAGCTCCTGACTCTGAGAGACAGAGGCTCGCTAACTTCCTGTGGTGCTGCACCTGAAAGTTAGTGATAGACCCCGACTCCCTTCTGCCTTGATTCTTTTAACACTTGATGCATTGTAGTAAATCCTCTACTTGAAACACCTGGAATGCTTTTCATATTCTTATCTGATCCCTTCTTATAAAACAGGCATACGAATTTTCCTTTTTGATATAAGACAGGCAATAAACATATACTTTAGCTTTCATTTTGTGGTGACAGATATGTTAGTACTGTCTAAGCTTTTTCCTATTTAACAGGGTGTAATAATGGCTAGCACAGGGCTTGTCTGCTCATGCCTCAACAGACTTTCATTCTTTCAATTTCCTATTAAACTACCAACAAGCACTATGGTTTTTGCTTCAGTTATTTCTTAGCCAAGGGTAAATTAAAGAATATCAGGCTTATAATTTTCTATTACTGTTATTATCCAAAACCACCGCAGAAAAAGTGAAGAATATGGATCCCTAGAGAAAAAGCAAGGGCTTTCCTAGGAAAAATGGTAAATAAATTTAGAGAATCAAACAGAAAATATTTGCTACCGTCTAACTACCTGAACATAAAAGTCATCTTTATCTCATACATTACGTCAAAACAAATTTCAGAGATAAAAGATTTGAGTATTAAAGTAAATGACCCATAGGAACCTTGAAGACAATCTCAGTGACTACTTTTAAAACTCTTGCTTGAGAAAACATTTTCTAAGTGTGACACCAAAGGTAAAACCCGTTTTTTAAAAAATAGATTTTTAAAAATCTTTTCATTGATTTTTAGAAGTTTCAAAATATATCAAAATTTAAAATAATATAATAGTTTCCACCACCTAGATTTAACAATTATGCCATAGTTGGTTTACCATCTATTTGTATTAAATCATTCTAAAGTAAATTTAATATATGAAGATATTTTACTTCTGAATGCTTCAGCATAGATCTCCAAAAAATTGAAACATACTCTTACAAAACCACAATACCTTTATCACACCCAGCAAAATTGACAATAACTCTATCGTATTATCTAATATCTATTAGTCCATTTTCAGGTTTCTTCATTAAAACAAAAATTTTTCACAAAATTATTTCCGTTCAGATCAGGATCAATCATTACATTTGGTTGTTAGTTCTTTTAAGTAGGTCTTTTTAAATCTAGAACAATATTCTCTACATCTATTTTTTTTCCCCATGATACTGACTTTTATAAGATCTCAGATCAGTTTGGGTTTCTTTGTAGAAAATACCACATTCTGGGCTGATTTTTTTTCATGGTGTTATTTAACATGACTTAAGATTGTTAGATTTCATTCTGAAAAAAGAATTGGGATAGGCATCCAGAGCTGTCCAGTGGAATTTTCTACAATGATGGAATGCTCTATATCTATGCTGTTCATTAGAGTCATATGGTAATTCAGCACTTGAAGTATAGCTAGTGTGACCAAATTAATTAATTTTAATTTAATTTTAATTAGTTTAAATTCTAAACTTAAATATCACATGTGGCTAATGACTGCTGAATCATTTGTATATCATAAAAGTGAATATCAAGTACCTATATGCTGCCTATACATAAGTAGGTATTTGATAAACATTAGTTCTTCAGCCTTCCAAATATAGTTTAAGAAAAGCATGCTATCAAATATACTATAATATAGATTCAAATGAAGCTGTGCATGTGACTTTATTTTATAATTAAGACCTTTTCAAAAGCAGTGAAGTAAAGGCCATCTGTTTACTTCAGGAATCTCCATGATCAGCACCAATTGCTGTACTTATCTTGTTTTATTATCCACATGAAAATATCTCATAAGTAGTACAGTTATTCTGCAGTCTGTATCTTTAACATATATGCATAAGACTTAAGAGTTACAACTCAAGGGGGCCAAGACAGCCAATTAGAAGCAGCTGCAGTGCATGGCACTCACAGAGAAGAATAAAAGGGGGGAGTGAATTCAGCACCTTGAACTGAAATATCCAGGTACTCACATTGGAACTGATCAGGGAAACAACCTGACCCATAGAGAATGAAGAAAAGCAGCGTGGGGCAATGGCCCACTCAGGAGCAACATTGAGCCAAGGGAACCCCCACCCCTAGTCAAGGGAAACAGTGAGTGAATGCACCACCCTGGGAAACCACACTTCTCCCACAGATTTTTGTAACCCTCACTCAGATCAGGAGACCCCTTGTGAGCTCATGTCATCAGAGCCTTGGGTCCAACATATAGAGCTGTGGAGAGTCTTGTCAGAGCAGCTGCTCAGGCAGACACAGAGACCTGGGAGCTTTACATACTTCAGCCCCAGGATCCCCAACAAAGGTGGCTGCAACTCAGGCAAGGAGGGAGGTCCATACATACCCCTAGGAAGGGGGCCTAGAGATTGCCCTCTCTCACTACTCCTATTTTGATAGTTCTGGCAAGGGCAGTCAGGCAAGAGAAAGAAATAAAGGGTATTCCAATGGGAAGAGAAGAAGTCAAACTATTTCTGTTTGCAGATGACATGATCCTATACCTAGAAAACCCTATCGTCTCAACTTAAAAGCTTCTTAAGTTGATAAGCAACCTCAGCAAAGTCTCAGGATACAAAATCAGTGTGCAAAAATTGCTAGCATGCCTACGGACCAACAACAGGCAAGCTGAGAGCCAAATCATGAATGAACTCCCATTCACAATTGCCACAAAAAGAATAAAATACCAAGGAATACAGCTAACAAGAGAAATGAAGGACCTCTTCAAGGAGAACTACAAACCACAGCTCAAGAAAATCAGAAAGGACACAAACAAATGGAAAAACATCCCATGCTCATGGATAGGAAGAATCAATACTGTGAAAATGGCCCTACTGTCCAAAGCAATTTACAGATTCAATTCTACTCCCATTAAACTCCCATTGACATTCTTCACAGAATTGGGAAAACTATTTTAAAATTCATATAGAACCAATAAAGAGCCCAAATAGCCAAGGCAATCCCAAGCAAAACGAATGAAGGTGGAGGCATCATGCTACAGGGCTACAGTAACCAAAACAGTATAGTATTGGTACAAGAACAGGCACATATATCAATGGAACAGAACAGAGAACCCAGAAATAAGATGGCACACCTACAACCATCTCATCTTCAACAAACCTGACAAAAACAAGTGATGGGGAAAGGCTTCCCTACTTAATAAATAGTGCTGTGAGAACTGGCTAGCCATATGCAGAAAACTGAAACTGGACCCCCTCATTACACCATATACAAAAACCAATTCAAGATGGATTCAAGACTTTATTGTAAAATCCAAAACTATAAAAACCCCAGAAGAAAACTTAGGCAATACCATTCAGGACATAGGCACAAAGATTTCATGACAAAGACCCCAAAAGCAATTGCAACAAAAGCAAGAATCAACAAATGGGATTTAATTAAGCTCAAGAGCTTTTGCACAGGAAAAGAAACTATCAATAATGTACTAGTCCATTCTCATGCTGCTATAAAGAAATACCTGAGACTGGGTAATTTATAAAGGAAAGAGATTTAATTGACTCACAGTTCCACAGTGCTGGGGAGGCCTCAGGAAACTTATAATCATGGCAGAAGGGGAAGCAAACACATCCTTTTCATGTGGCAGCAGGAAGGAGAAATGCCAAGCAAAGGGGAAGGGCCCCTTATAAAACCATCAGATCTCGTAAGAACTCACTCGACTGCCCCCATGACGCGTTTACCTCCCACCAGGTCCCTCCCACAACACATGGGGATTATAAGAACTACAATACAAGAGATTTGGGTGAGGACACAACCAAACCATATCAAACAGAGTAAACAACCTACATAATGGGAGAAAATGTTTGCAATCTGTGCATCTGACAAGGGTCTATTATCCAGCATCTATAAGGAGCTTAAACAAATTCATAAGTAAAAGCCAACAACCCCATTAAAAAGTAGGCAAAGGACATGAACAACCACTTCTCAAAAGAAGACGTACATGTGGCCAACAAACTCATGAAAAAAAAGCTCAACATCACTGATCATTGGAGAAATGCAAATTAAAATCACAATGAGATATCATCTTGCACCAGTCAGAATGGCTATTATTAAAAAGTCAAGAAACAGGTGCTGGTGAGGTTATGGAGAGAAAGGAACGCTTTTACACTGTTGGTGGGAGTGTAAATTAGTTCAACCATTGTGGAAGATAGTGTGGCGACTCCTCAAAGACCTACAGGCAAAAATACCATTTGACCCAGCAATCCCATTACTGGGTATGTATCCAAAGGAACGTAAATCATCTACTAAAAAGACACAAGCACATATATGTTTACTGCAGCACTATTCACAAAAGGAAAAACATGGAATCAACCATCAATGATAGACTGAATAAAGAAAATATGTGATACACAAACACCATGGAATACTATGCAGCCATAAAAAGAAATGATATCATGTTCTTTTGCAGGGACATGGTTGGAGCTGGAGGCCATTATCCTTAGCAAACTAATGCAGGAAAAGATAAACAAATACCACGTGTTCTCACTTATAAGTGGGAGCTAAATTATGAGAACACATGGGCACATGGCAGGGGAACACAAACTGGGTCCTGTCAGAGGGCGGGGGCAGGACGAGGGAGAGGATCAGGAATAATAGCTAATGGATGCTGGACTTAATACCTGGATAATGGGATGATCTGTGCAGCAAACCACCATGGCACATGTTTGTCTATGTAACAAACCTGCATGTCCTCCACATGTACCCTTAACTTAAAATAAAAGTTGGAAATTTAAAAAATAGTTAGAATTCACATTTTCTGAAGCAGACAACCCTTTGTGTTTACTTTTCTTTCAAATTGTTTTTAGCATGTATTTGGATTACTTAGACCAAGCCAGGACAATGAGATTCAATACTGAAACTTTTATTCAAACTTAGAAAGAGGATCTCTTTTCCGTGGGATTGAAGCTGGAGCTCCTGAGAACCTGCGTGATGGAGAATGCAACACAGAGAAAAGCAGAACTAAGACATAGAGAGAAGGAATTCCACTTTAACCTGTAGATCCAACCATGCCTGCAGCTGAGCTTATTCACTGTGCAAGATTATCTCTGTACTTTTCAGTTTTATGATCCAATAAATTCCTTGTTTTTCTTCAGCTAATTTGTATTGGTTTCTGTCTTTCTCACCTGAAAGAGTGCTATCAAAATGTAACAACCAAGAGTATCTAGAATTTGAAATCAGACAAACTAGATTCTATTATATCTTGGATATATTTTCCACCTCTAGAGATAATAATTTCCTCTTCTTAAGCCTGTTAAAAGGATTAAATGAGATGATATGTCCTGAGTGTTAGAAATACTCTGAATATGCTAGTTTTCTTTTTGAATTTGAGTTATATTGATACCACGTCCTTGAGTTTTCACATAGTGTTTTCCTTTTCTGTAGTTCATTTAAAAGTACTTCATTTACACCCATATGTAATGTGAGGTCATCTGGGCCTAAACTGAAAAGGGAGAGGGGCAATTTATACAACTGGTAATGGGAAGTTTCCCACCTACTTTCATAAGAGAATCAGTTTGGTGAGGAGCACTATTTGTCTTTGGATCATACAGACCCAAAACAGTGGCTGTGAATTTGTGTTGCTCTTCCCATAATCTATTCCTTTCAAATTTCTGTCATAATGTGGGAATTACATTGTGCAGGCTCTGGACACATGATGCAGTTCCTTTTGTCTTCTCAAATGCAACCATGTGTGGAATCTCTATTATTGTCACTGAAGATTTATTCACCTTTTATGATCATCCTGGATTTAAGTTAAGTACCTTGGTAATCAAACAGAATGTAATTAACTAATCATTTGCAGGATTACCTAACCTAAAAACTGACACAGTAAAATATAGTAAGCATGTTTATGTCTGTTCAGATCCCTGTATTAATAAAGGTGATCAGATTATACAATTCAAATGCATTTTTAAGAAAATATTCCTGGCATAGAGGATTAGAAATATGTTTAGAAATAAGCTAAATTTAGAATTCAGGAAAAGCAATCCTACAGCTTACTTTCCACTGTATTTTCCCTTCAACTAAGCTCTTAAGCTGAATAAATTAAAGTCTCCTAAGATGTTTAAACAGTTTAGTCTATATTAGTATGCTATGGTTCATTATAAAATACAACTGTAAAACCATTGCCAAATCATCCTCTAATACCTGCTTAGTCGTAACTGGAAATCTCTAGCAAAGGCATGAATGTCCTGCTTATCTATTAATTTTAGCTTCTTATCCACAATTATTTATCACCCCCCAGGAATCCCTCTTCCTTCACCAAATCTTATTCCTGTCTCTGACACACTGCATCACATTCATGAACCCATCTTCCCAATCTGTCAGGCAAAGGGCCGCTTTCTATTGTCTAATACTCAGTCTAAAATAATCTTGTACCTTGAAGATTTTCTTTCCTTCTTTTAAAAGCTTATCATAGTATGTTCCAAATTGTTTTGAATTAAGAAAAGCAAAGCAATATACCTTTAAAGGTAGACAACACCTCTTGCGCTCATACGCATATATTTCTTAAAGAAGAAGAAGTTTTTTGTCGTTACTTTTTTGTCATAATATGGCTATTATTGTTACTTTCAGCAAGTACTATAATAATTTGCCCCACCACACACCCATGTAATCTCTATTTCCACCCATGTATGGCAGGATAAAACTTCAAAGTATTAGTTAATAACAAAATTTTCCTCATCTCTACCAAGACACTCCTTTTCAGGGGTTTTACTTAAGGATCTAATCTAAGAAAAGAAAGAGATAGAGATAGAGAACAAAAGCATGTAAGGCAGAAATAGCTGGAAAGATATAGGCCAGAGTTTCTCTTAGACTCAATTTTAGAATTCTCTGGACTAGGGAGAAGGAAGAACAGAGATGAGAGAAATAAAATAGAGTGAGCTGGGATCCCACATTCTGTATCCATCCCAAGATCTGGGGGTGATAAAGTGGTCCTTGATAAGCTTAGAATCTTTGAACAAAACGAGGCATGTGGCCTGCTTTCTGTCTAGAAACCCAAGAGACGGCAACCCCCACAGAGGCCTGATGTTTACGGTAGTTGTGTGCTAAATACTGTGGGTTGGCCCCCACCCTTGTAAACTCTCTGTTTTATCACAGGGTTAGATGTCTGGAAACTACTTTTTCCAATCGCCTTTTTTCGTTCCAGACTTGCCAGTGGAAGGGACTTGCACGATATGAAAGGGAAGTGCTGGGACAACTGGATAGCCACATGCCAAAAATGAAGTTGAACATCTACCTTACATCATACACAAAAATTAACTCAAAATGGATCTAAGACCTAATTGTACCTACTAATCTGTAAAATTCTTAGAAGACAACATAGAGAGTAAATCTTCATGATTTCAGATTTGGCAATATATTTTTAGATATGATACCCCAAGCACAAGCAGGAAAAAAAATTACAGATAAATTAGACTTCATCAAAATTAAAAACTCTCATACAGCAAAGGGCATTAAGAAAAAGTGAAAAGACAGCCTATGTTATAAGAGAAAAGATTTGCAAATCATATATCTAACAAGGTGCTTGCATCTAGAACACACTATTATAGGTCAGTAGTAAAAAGACAAATGATCCAATTAAAAACTAGGTAAAGCATCTGAACAGACGTTTCTCCGAAAAAGATATACTAATGGCTAATAAGCACAAGAAAAAATGTTCAACATTATTAAACATTAGGGAAATGCAAATCAAAAACGCAGTGGAATATCACTTCATGGCCAGTAAGAAGGTAATAATAAAATTTTTTTTTAAAAGCGGATAACTGTCAGTGAAAATGTGGAGAAATTGGAACCTTCATATATTGCTGGTGGGAATGTAAATGGGGCAGCTGCTTTGGAAATCAGCATAGCAATTCCTCAAAAGGTTAGAGTTACCATATGAACCAGTAATTCCACTCCAAAGTAAATACTCAACATATATAATTCCACACAAAACCTTGTACGTGAATGGTCATAGCAACATTATTTATAATAGCCAAAAAGTAGAAATAACCCAAATGTTCATTAACTAATGAATGGATACATAAAATGTGGTGTATTGATACTACGGAATATATTTGGTAATCAGACCACATGAAATATGGACACATTACAACAAGAATGAATGGACAATAACACTGAGAACATTATGTTAAGTGAAAGTATCCATTACAAATGGCCACTTATTGTAAGATTCTATTTATATAAAATGTCCAGATTAGGAAAATCTACAGGGGCAAAAAGCAGATTACTGATTGCCCAGGGCCAGAGGGTGAGGTACAAGAGGACTGGGATTGAGGGGTGATGTCAGGTAATGAAATGTTCTAAAATTTATTGTGGTGATAGATTCTCAACTCTGTGAATATACTAGCAGCATTGAATTATATACTTTAAATGATTGGATTGTATGGTATGTAAATTATTTCTCAATAAATCTGTTTATTAAAAAATGAAAGGGAAGCAGGAAGGCAGAGGCACATCTTCTCCTGGCTTTAGCTTGGGAGCACAGTGCCCTACAGGAACGGCACTACAGTTCCTGTTCCTACATTGTAGGAACTACAGGAACAAACCAGCATAGTCTCAGAGGAACGAGAGATTGTGCAGTTGTGGTTTCCTACAGCAGCAGTAGCATCTTCCTGAAGTTCCTAAGCACTGACTAACATAATCTTATCCCCTTCCTTTTGTCTCTTTTATCCCTTCCAATAATTTTGTCACTTAACTCCCTTTATTAAAATCCAATCTGCTTGAAATGCTTAGAGTGGTTTGTTTTCCTAACTAAATCCTGATCGATAGTACTGCCCAGAGAATATCCATTCTCCTTGTTCTCTTCCTAACACATTTTTAAATTTTGTCCAGATATTCATCTCTCCACTACATAGCCAAGTACCACAGGAGACAAAGAGTGACAGAGTAACCTCAGCTTCAGCGTTCAGCCTGATTTTTACCTAAGAGTAATCCCATTTATCTTTCTAAGAATTGGTTCAGAAATGGTCATCCAACCTAGTTATGCCAATGAGACATAAAGGGGGGTTTACCAGAAACTTCTGGGAACACTCTTCATTCTTAAGTATGAATCATAGGAAACCAACTAGATATAAAAGAGAAATCCCTATTTTCTGCTTACAGCTATCATACAACCAAGACAGGAGTCTTCTTAAGAACAAAGGTGAGAATACAGAGGCAGTGTAGAGAAACACAGAGAACCTGGGTGTTTAATTGCATTTTTGAACTGTTGGATCAACACAGCCTGAAACCCACCTTACCTCTTGAATTCTTATTTATTTATTTATTTATTTATGATTTTTTTTTTTTTGAGGCCGAGACTTGCTCTGTTGCCCAAGCTGGAGTGCAGTGGTGCGATCTCGGCTCACTGAAACCTCTGCCTCCCAGGTTGAAGCGATTCTCCTGCCTCAGCTGCCTGAGTCGCTGAGATTACAGGCATGCACCACCAGGACTGGCTAATTTTTGTATTTTTAGTAGAGACAGGGTTTTGTCATGTTGGCCAAGCTGGTCTCAAACTCCTGACCTCAGGTGATCCACTCGCCTCTGCCTCCCACAATGCTGGGATTATAGGCATCAGCCATTGGGCCCAACCACCTCTTGAATTCTTATACAGTATAAGCTAGTTTCACTTAGGTAGCTTGAGATAAGTTTCTTGTTATTCACAACTGGAAACATTTTAACTGATACCCTGAAATACCATGATACGGCTGCCTCTCTAGGCAGAGAAGGCTTGAGACAACTCCCCAGATTCCCGTGGCTCCAGAGTGGCACAAGAAATTATCCAAAAGTTACCCCTAAAGGCTAAGCAATTTAGCTGACAGGGGACTGGTAGACCTGGAGGGGCCTTGCAGCCATGATTAGGGGACACAGCAGTATAAGCCACACAAAATCAGAAACATTGTAGGAATGTGGACATTATAGTAGAAATCACATCAGTAAGATAATGACAACCAGGAACCAGATAATTCCTAGATCACAGCAAATTCCACACAGGACAGATGATGTCCTGAGACCACACTCTCCCCATTTGACATTTCAGTGAAACTCAAGGACCCATCATCCCTCAGACCTTGGGAGAATGAAGAATGGACTCTGTTAATTTTCTACCACCAAATAGAATGGAAGCTCAAAATAGAGATTGTTAGATCATGGAAAAATAAAAAGTTATAGACTAAGAAGATCATAACCCTAGAAGTAAACATCACAATTATGCAGAACTAGTTCTTTGGCCTGCGAGTGGCAGAGGTGGCATGATTATTTTGATCATCTTGAGCAACACCTCCCCCATTCTGTGTTTACCAATCCTGCATCAAAGAGGATCACAATCAGCCTCACTGAATCCTCCTTTGCTGTCTATTCTCATCTGGAATTATTTAAATTTCAAGCTCAGATCATCTCACAAATGCAAATTATATTGTGATGGGCTCTTGAACACAGCCAAGATCAGAAGTCTTACTATAGAACTGTGGCCCCCTCAGCCATTCCAATGACACTCACCACCATTGTCACCTTGATCAAAAGGTGGGTATATAACCAGGTCTCTTAGTCTGTTTTGTGTTACTATAAGAGAATGCCATAGACTGGGTAATTTATAGTGAACAGAAATTTATTTCTCAAAGTTCTGGAGACTTGGAAGTTCAAGATCAAGGAGGTGCATTCTTGTTACTTCACATATGACAAAAATGTATCACATGGCAGAAGGACAAAAAGAGGGCAGGAGAGAGCAAGAGAGAGCAAATCCACTACTGCAATTATAGTGTTAGTTCATTCATTAGGGTGGAACACTCATAACCTAAATACCTTTCAGAGGCCCCACCTTCCAGTACCATCACAATGGCAATTAAATTTCAACGTAAGTTTTGGAAGGAACAAACCTCAACCCTTAGCACTAGGTAAAGGAAACTCAGAGAAATGTCTATAGATTTTGTCCTGCAATCCTATTTTTTCCTTATGCATCTTTCAAAGTGACATTGTTCCAAATTTGAAGCAAAAAAAATAAAAATTAAATAATTACTAATGGATAATATTCAGGTTCAAAATTGGTCTAACTTGTAACATGTAAATACAACTCTGTTCTCTAATTAATTTTGTAGAATTTAAGTGGTACAGTGCTTGAAGCCACTACTACCATCACATAATTCCTTATTTCTTAATTTTCTTCATCCTCATTTGTATTCTAAACCCTTAAAACCAATCTCCTTTTCTCAATGTTGTCACAGATTACCCCAAAGAGAGAATGACTGATGTTAACATAAAAGTCATTTGGTCTCAATTCTGAGATTAGGAAAATTTTTTCATGCTTTTATTCCAGCAGGAAGAGAATTTGCTATCCACAACTGGAAAATTAAAACTAAGTATCAGATTGATGGGTCTCCATCTCATTCATATTATCACCCGTCTATTTAAACTATTTAAACCCATGGACTTGCAGAAAATAGTTTCATCACTGTAAGGCCGATAGTCTCGCCAGGAGCCGGATGGACAATACTCACCCCCTCCGCACCTGATAACACTTATCAGGAGGCCAGACATCCTACTGGTGCCTGCCTTCTCCATGCAGGCTCCCTATACCCACTCCTGCATTCCACCCCTAGCCCCACCCTCAGCACTAAATCATACTGTCAGCCCAAAATTCAAAAATCCCACGGAAAGCCTAACCAATGGCAGCTCTCCAAGTCCGGGTCCAGTCTCTCTCTCTGACCAATACAGGTGCCCATGCTTTGTTACGTTCTCCAGCCCACCTGTCCATAGCCCTGCTGGACTACCAATGGCAACTTGCCAAGTCCAGGTCCAGTCTTTCCATGACCAATGCAGTTGCCCATGCTTTGTTTCCCCACTGACCAATCTACTGCCCTCACCCCCTATAAAACCCCAAGCCCAGAACAGCCGGGCGCGACTTCTCTGCTCGCGCTCTCTCTCTCTCTCTCTCTCTCTCTCTCTCTCTCTCTCTCTCTCCCTCCCTCTCCCTCTCTCTCTCTCTCCCCCCCCCTCCCCCGGGGCCACAGAACCTCGCCCAGGAGCTAAATAAACTGGAATTTAATTTGTCTCGTGCTGGCCTCAGTTTCCTCATTTTAAATTTGGCCATATCCTTACAAGAATAACCTTACAAGGTGGATCACCTGAGGTCAGGAGTTAGAGACCAGCCTGGCCAACATGATGAAACCCCGTGTCTACTAAAAATACAAAAATTAGCTGAGCATGATGTCACGCACCTGTAACGCCAGCTACTCAGGAGGCTGAGGCAGGAGAATTGCTTAAACCTGGGAGATGAAGGTTGCAGTGAGCCAAGATCATGCCATTGCACTCCAGCCTGGGCAACAAGAGTGAAACTCCGTCTCAAACAACAGCAAAAAAAATGTATTGGTCCTTTGCTAAAATGTGATAATCCCATGTTCCAACCAAACCTTTGAGTTTTTATTCATCTCTGAATGTTCCCGCATGTAATTACTAATACAGTTCTGTTTGTTTTTCTTTCATTAATCTGTCTGTGTCAGTCCAATGCATAGGGGCCCAGCCAGAGAAACTAGAAAGAATTTGGTCCCTTTCAAAAGTTCTGGACTAGGACTTTCTTGAGGAGCTCTGGCGTCATTAGAGGCAGCTCTAGAGATCCTGCAATAGCTCCAGGGGCTCAGCCTACAGACTCAAGTCACAGCCCATCTCCTTTCTCTGCTAATCCAGGCAAGTGTCTACTTGCTC
The DNA here is from genome assembly GCA_963573385.1 of Cacajao melanocephalus. NCBI lineage: Eukaryota > Metazoa > Chordata > Mammalia > Primates > Pitheciidae > Cacajao > Cacajao melanocephalus. The sequence continues at coordinate 24,595 of CAUYLG010001540.1, forward strand.
GATCCCTGGGCCTGCCAAATGGGAGCCTAACACCCAGACTATGTGGTTTCCTCTAGATCCTGTTTACTGAAGAAGTACTCTTTGAATCAGGGTGACCCATCAGTCAAGACCGCTGAGCCTCTCTTAATTAGAGTGCCCCAAGCATGGTCCAGGCCTAGACCAGCTCCACACAGAAAGCAGGAGGAAGCTCTAAGAGTTTCTATCAACAACACCATCTGTTATATTATACACAGAAAGTTTTCACGCTTGATATTGCATTTGTACTTACTTCACAATTGTTTGGGGAGAGAAGTGTAGTAGGTAAGAGTATGTCCATTTTACAGAGGAAGATGGTAGGCCTTAGAAGAGATATGGCCGGCCGGGCGCAGTGGCTCATGCCCGTAATCCCAGCACTTTGGGAGGCCAAGGCAGGCTTGGTCACTTGAGGTCAGAAGTTTGAGACCAGCCTGGCCAACATGGTGAAACCCCCTCTCTACTAAAAATACAAAAATTAGTTGGGCATGGTAGCACATGCCTGTAATCTCAGCTACCCAGGAGGCTGAGGCAGGAGAATCACTTAAACCCAGGAGGCAGAGCCTGCAGTGAGGCAAGATGGCACCACTGCACTCCAGCCTGGGCAGCAGAGTGAGACTCCGTCTCAAAAGCAAGAAAAAGAAGAGATGTGGCTTTCCCAGTGTTTCCCGGCTGAGAGTTGGGAATCAAATGCAGGTCTCCTGACAGCCCTGGTGCCACAGACTAAGAATCCGCTGAGCCAGGCATAGCAAATGGAGAAGAGGCCATGCTGAAGGAAGCTCATGCCCTCGGCACCAGCCTCCCCCACCCATTCCACTTCTCCTTTATCAGTACTATATTTTCCATCCACTCTTTCCATCCTGCCTATTGGCTCCCCACAGCGTTTCCTATCTTTGCCAATCCTATCTCTGTCTCGTTTGTCCAAATTTACCTCTTCCACCTCCTACTCTTTTCCTAACAATTTTGAAATTTTCCCTGACTGGTTGCCTTTGGGCACTGATGACTTATATTTTTTACTAAGGGATGAGGGATGGATAGGTATGAGCTCCTGGGAATGGTGGCAGAACCTAAATGAATTCTTTTTTTTTTATTTTTGTAGAGACGGGGTTTTGCCATGTTGGTCAGGCTGGTCTCGAACTCCTGACCTCAGGTGATCCACCTGCCTCGGCCTCCCACAGTGCTGGGTTACAGGCATGAGCCACCGCACCTGGCCCCCTAAATGAATTCTTAACTGGCAACTCTCTGATAGCCTAAGATGAAAATGAATGCAACAGAGGATATTCCAGACAGTGGGTGGAGAGGAATGTTTTCACAAACACTGTGGCAGAGGCTGCTGGTTTCCCACAGTATCCGTTCTGTCCTCTCTCAACATCATAGAACACTCAATTCTTGACTGAGTATGTGGCTCCCAAGAACAAACGCTTGCTTCTCAGCCTCTCTTTCAGCTGTATTTGCTGTGTGGATAAGTGTTGCCAATGTGAAGTAAGTGGAAGTGACGTGTGCCACCTCTGGGTCACACCCTGAAATGGAAGGGCTGTCCCACCCCTAATGACCAGCTGACTCATGGGCAGGGCAATGAGCCATCCTTGACTCAGAACAGCAGCATAGAAGGAGCTGAACGCCTAGACACCATGGAGTCACGCTGGACTCATGTTTGTTACCTGGGCTCAGTGATAAACTATCTTGTTTATTTTTTATTCATTGGAGGTCTCTGTTAGGGCAGCTAAAATAATATCCTAAACAATACCGGGGCCCTGCCTGCAAGTCTAAGACTGTTTCATTCTTCTAGGTAGAAAGACTGTCCTTAGCCAAGAAGGGATAGTTTGAGGTGTGCCTAATTCATCAGTGCCTAAAGGATAAAGCCACTGAATTCTTGAGCTGGAAGAGGCTTGAAATGTAACATAGCCTGGAGAGAGAAATTTATAAAGTTGGGAAAGATGGTCTGAGCTGTTGCCCACCTGGGGCTGATTGGAGTGCACAGCCTCCAACTAAAGAAATTTAAATTTGATTTTTTTGAAAGTTGTCTCCTGGCCTGGTGCAGTGGCTAACACTTGTAATCCTGAAACGGGAGAGTTCCCTGAACACCTCGCAGATGTGTGACAGAGTGTGGCTCGTCTGTTCGGCCACCGTGCACTCAAACCCCTTACAGGAGGAGCATGCAGGAGCTGGGGCAAGTGCTTTTGGCCTCCGACCCCACAGTAGCATCTAGGGGTGGGTGCCTGAAACTCCTGAAGCCCCAGTGGGCATATTACAGTGCTTTTAGGTCTGCTGTTGCAGGTGGCTTAAGTGTTAACTAGCTCCGTGCCCTCTTGGTATCCGGGTCCTTATCAGGCATCCAGGAAGAATCAGGTCACATAGAAAAATTGAAGGATGATCAATGAGGGGGATTTTACTGCCAGATGGAGGTAGCTCTCAGCAGGATAGATGGGGAGCTGGCGAGGCGATGGAGTGGGAAGATGATCTTCCCCTGGAGTTAGGCAGTCCCACAGCCGATCTCTCCCACCATCCCCAGCCAAACTCCTCTCAAAGTTAGGGTGCTCCTTCCCTTCTCTCCTTCTCTGCTGCACTGCTCTTATGCTCCTCTGCTCTTCTGCTCATAGAACCTGAGGTTTGTGGTTTATATGAGTATAGGATAGGGGGCACAGTGGGTTAAAGGCAACATTTGGGCACAGAAGCAGGAATCCTTGTTCCCATTTAGGGCCATGGGCTTTCAAACTTGAGGGTGGGGCCTTTGCCAGGGAACTGTCCTCTTCTACGAAGTATCGCCCTGTCTCCTGCCTGTATCACTCCCAGCACGTTGGGAGGCTGAGATGGGGGGATTGCTTCAGTTCAGGATTTTGAGACCAGCCAAGGCAACATGACAAAACCCTAACTTTAAAAAATATATATATATAAATTTGCCAGGCACAGTGGCATGTACCTGTGGTATCAGCTACTTGGGAGGTTGAAGTGGGAGGATTGCTTGAGCCCAGGAGGTCAGGCTGCAGTGAGCCATGATCACACCACTGCACTCCAGCCTGGGCAACAGTGGGAAACCCTGTCTCAAAAAAAAAAAAAAAGAAAGAAATAAAGAAAGAAAAGAAAGGAAGTTGACTCCTAAACAAAATAAGCACTTAGGCCAATTTTGGCCATAGGGCATCAGTCTTTGATTTCGATTTGGTCCAATTCATTATTGGAAGAGCTGGGGCACAAAGAGATCAAATTACGTCTCTAAGATCATTTGGCCTCTTAGAAACAGAGCTGTGCCTGGTATGCAGGTGCTCCACCTCTGGGACCTGTGCCCACCCCGCCTATTCCACTCTTCCAACTTAAGTCCAGACATCTCTCCTTCTTGCCCCCAAACAAGCACACATGGGGCAGTGAAGTACTCTTTTGATTCTGACTCAGATTTCTGCATTTAAGGAAAGATCAGTTCTTCTTTCTCTACCTCTTCTCTTCCCAAACAATTCAGCCCTGAAGCCATTAGATGGGTGAGAAGGGTGCCCCCACCTGGAGGAGCTGTGCATGGGTGTCAGAGCCTGAATTAGGTGGTGAGGGCACTCATGTGAGGTCAAGTCCAGCACACTGGAACTGGAAAGAGATGAGGAGGGCGTCCTCAGGGGATGGGGGATAAGCGAAACATAGGGAGTGATCTACAAATGCATCAAGGGTAGTGAGGCAGGTTTCTCATCAGAGACAAGAGTTGCAGATATTGAAAGGGAAAAAAACTATAAAGGAATGCTGTGGTATTGTATAGGATTCAGAAGTTTTTATGTGAATTCACGGTTGCCCATATAAACAGATTTAGAAACAAATGGAGATGTACATGTCTGCCTGCTGCAAGGGGCTGGGAGCAGTGATATTCCCAGATCAACAGGCATACCTACACCAGAGTCTAGCTTTTAAACCCGATGCTTTACCACAAACGACCTGGGCTCCTTGAAGAAATGGCTGATTCCAGGGCTGGGGCAGGAAAAGCACAAACTGAGCCTGGAACATCTTGTGCCAAAAAGGAAGGAAGCAGTAGGAGAAGGACAGGAACATGTCAAAAGGACAGTGAAGCCAGCTTGAAGAGAGTCCCGCTGGCCAAATCAGGGATATAAAAATTTATTTTGAGGATCAAATAAGTAATGTAACAAATGGATTATAACTCATTGGATAAAATAGAAAAATTTAAGTATATACAAATATAAATAAATAAGTGAACAAATGGAAAGTTTGATGGAGAGTAGGACATGTACATAGTTTCAAAGTGTCTGCCTTCACAAAGACCTATTACTTTACAAAGGATAAAAGAGATACTTCAGAGTGGAGAATGCTGGCAGACACCACCTTAATCAAGAAATGAAAGTTAACATCATTAGTGTGGACAAATGGAAGTCACATCACACATCACACACCGCCTGATAGGATGCAGGTGAGAACACGGTGTTGCCTCTGTGATTGTACTGCTTAAGATACACAATCTGAATCTAATTACGAGGAAACATCAAGTTGAGGGACGATCTATGAAATAAGTGGCCTGTAATTTCAAAAGCATGAAGGTCATGAACGTCAAGAGAAGACTAAAAGAGACTAAAGCGATATGACAACATGGATCCTTCTGCCATATACAGGACAGTACTGGGACAAGGGGCAAAAGCTGAACGAGATCTGAAGATTAGATGTTAGTAACACATTGATATAATTTGGCTCTGTATCTTCACACATACAGAGATTCTCTTCAAGATCTGGTTGTTTAAAAGTGTATAGCGTTTCCCCCCTCACTCTCTTCCTCCTGCTCCTGCCATAAGACGACCGTACCTGCTTCTCTTCACCTTCCACCATGATTGTAAGTTTCCTGAGGCCTCCCCAGCCGGGCCTCCTGTACAGCCTGTGAAACTGTGAGTCAATTAAACCTCCTTTCTTATAAATTACCCAGTCATAGGTAGTTCTTTATAGCAGTGTGAGAACAGACTAATACACACATCAGTCCTAATTTCCTGATTTTTATGGTGTTGTAGTTGTGCAAGAAAATGTCCTTGTCTGCGGGAAATATACACTAAAGCATTCGGGAATAACAGGGCATCAGATCAACATTCTCAAATAATCTGAAAAAGGTCTATGTACTTGCAACTTTTCTTCAAGTTAGTGGTTATGTCACAAATAAAGGACACTGCAAGAAAAGTCAACAATTAAGAGAGTCAGGCAGGAAGGCAGGCAAATAAGAGTACTGCTATTTCAGGGACACTGTTCACATTCATAAGAATACTAACTCTGAGGCCAGGCTACTTGGATTCAAATCTCAGCCCCATCATTTATCAGCTGTGTGATTTGGGGAAGTTACTTAAACTCTCTATGCCTCAGTTTCCAAATCAATAAACTGAAGATCATAATATTTATTTTCTAGGGTTATGAGAATTCTGTGGGTTTATATTTGCCAAGTGCTTTGAAAAGGGCCTGGAACAGAGTAAGCATCAGTTAAGTGTAAATAAAACAAATTACCCATGGAGCTGTTCAAAATGGAATAACCTCACACATATGCTCACTGCAGGGAAAGAAGAATGGATGGATATTTTTTTTTTAATTATTTTTATTTTTATTTTTTTTTTAGGACAGGGTCTCACTATGTTGCCTAGGCTGGTCTTAAATTTCTGGGCTCAAGCAACCCTCCCTCAGCCTCCCCAGATGTTGGGATTACAGGGATGAGCCATCACCCCTAGCCACATTTTTAACATGAAAGATACAAACCTGCAATTATAGGCAGTAGGAAAGGCAAGTTACCAAAGGTGCTGGAAAAGTAAAGCAGCTCATAAATGTGGGGCATGGTCTGTTGACTGCAAAAACTTTTCCATGGTGACCTCCTGGATACAAAGTCAACACAATTCACTTCCCTACTAAACTGAGACGTTTGCTTTGACCAACAGTGACACCTACAGGCCAACACTGTAAAGACAATTTGATTATATCTGAATGTGGGACAGATATCCAGAATCCTGGAATTGCCAGGCTGTAAGGATTCTCAACAAGCAAACAGTAAACATTGAGTAGTTGTTACATCTATGTTTCTTTTCTTTTCTTCTCTTTTTTTTTTTTTTTTTTTTGAGACGGAGCCTCACTATCCCCAGGCTGGAGTGCAGTGGCATGATCTAGGCTCACTGCAACCTCCACGTCCCGGGTTCAAGTGATTCTCCTACCTCAGCCTCCCAAGTAGCTGGGACTACAGGTGCCCACCAGCATGCCCCACTAATTTTTGTATTTTTAGTAGAGACAGGGTTTCACCATGTTGGCCAGGATGGTCTCAATCTCTTGACCTCGTGATCCACCCACCTCGGCCTCCCAAAGTGCTGGCATTACAGTTGTGAGCCAGCGCATCCAGCTCTATGTTTCTATTTTCAAATCTACCTTGGGGAGTAAATGGTCTCTGCAATAATTTATGCATAAGGTGGGGAATCCCATTCACCATAACAACTGGGCTAGGCGAGGTGGCTCACACCTGTAATCCCAGCACTTTGGGAAGCCAAGGCAGGTAGATCACTTGAGGCTAGGAGTTCAAAACCAGCCTGGCCAACATGGCAAAACCTTGTCTTTACTAAAAATACAAAAATTAGCCAGGCATGGTGGTGTGCACCTGTAATCCCAGCTACTTGGAAAGCTGAGGCATGAGAATCACTTGAACCCAGGAGGCAGAGGTTGCAGTGAGCCAAGACAGCACCACTGCACTCCAGCCTGGGTGACAGAGACTCTTAAAATACACACACACACACACACACACACACACACATACTGAAAATTTAAGACACTGCTTGAAATAAGCTACAGAATTTTGCTAAGATCCATAAAAATGTGATCAAAATACATATCATTAATGCTTTTAAGACCTGAGTATTATATATTAGTTCTTCCTTCCTAACTTATAAATTTGAGTTCAATAAAAAATTCCAAAGAAATTTCCTTTTTAAAAACCTGGAAAATGTTTCTAAATTTTATTTAGGAAAATAATTAAAATATTAAAAGCTGAAAATGAATGTGGAAAACATCTTAATAACGGTAGCCAACATTTATTTAGCCCTCACCATGTACCCACCAGGCACTGTCAACTTATAATTTTGCTCTTTAATCCTAATAATTGTGTGAGACAGATGTTATTAGCATCCTCATACAGTGCAAATATACTGTTTAAGCTTAGCAGCATCTATGTTTCTTACCTAGGGTAACAACTCTAATTTCTTTTAGGGGAATTATCTGTCCTTGAGTTCAGCATTAGGACTATTAATCCAGGTGTTTTGCTCTCCCCTTGCCAAGGGGCAGGTAAATTACCTTAAACGATCCATGCTAGGCGAATTGTCTGGTCCTTTCCTGCAGTTTTAATTTTGAGAAACAAAAAAACCTATTGAAGTTCACTCATTCTAGCAGTGGCATTTCTACAAGACAGTTGATTTTTACCTGCTATCTAGCTAGGTCCCTAAAGGTAAGGAGACAAACCCAGGAAATGTCAGCAGAATTCCATCCCCACTTGCAGACTAAAGGATAAAAAAAGGGAGTGATGTTATAGCAGAATCTACAGAGCCACAGCAGAGGCGCCATCTAACAGGAGATGTAGACACAGAAAAAAGAATGAGCTTTCCAGTCGAGATGCCTCTAGCAAAGGGTCTCCTTCATGCTTCTCCAGAAGAGAAAACATGAGAAGCTCCTGGTGACGAGCCAATTTCTTCTTCATGGATGTGAAATGACCAGGATGCTATAAAGTCACCATGCTCTTTCGCCATGCCTAAAGTTGTGTGTGTTGGCAGCTCTACTGTCCCCTGTCAGCCCAGCCTACAGAAGGACAAGCAAAGCTTACAGAAGAATGTTCCTTAGAGGAAGCAACACTAAAAGTACCCTGAATCAGGATGAATAGGAAACCAATCCAATAAACACATTTTGGATACATTTTCAAAAGAAAAAAAAAAGACAGTAGCTACCATGGGCTGGCAGGGAAGGAGTGGAATAATTAATACTCTGACTTTTTTTTTTTCCTGCTCTGATTTTCTACCACTGGCAAACACAATCAGAAGCCAGAGGATAAAGCAAGCCCAGATGACACAGACCATAGAGATCAGCCCCTAAGGACACATTGCAGGCCAATGTCAGAGAGTGGATCTAGAGGGGCAAATTGGATCTGGGCTTTCCAAAACATCCCTTGTTTGCTATAGACCTAATTGTCTCGGCAGCTTGCAACAAAGAAACCAAACTGATGCAACCCACATTACAGACAAGAAAATGAAGTTCAAAGAGATTAGTTTACTTTCTGCAGGTCACATAGATACGAAATGTAGGACTCTAAAACAATTTAAATAGAAGATATTTAAAAGATCACAAGAATTAAATGTTGTTTCCCTACATTAGTAATTGCCCTTTTTATTGCTTAATTTGCTTTATGTTTTTTCTCTTATTGCAAAATACAACATAAAACTCACAATTTTAACCATTTTAAAATATGCAATCCAGTAGCATTTAGTTAATTTGTAGAGTTGTGCAATGACCACCACTATCTAACAGAATCCTATAGAGCCACGGAAGAGGGGACACCTGACAGATGTAGTCAAAGAAAAAGTAATAAGCTTGCCCTTCAGTCTGCATATGGAGATGGCATTCTATTGATCTATATACACACATACATATGCCAATTACTGAATCAGCTAAAAACAGATCCTGTTATATGTAAGAATGCAGTGTGTTATAAAAGAGACATCAGTGTGGAAAGGACAACTCAATTGTCTAATAGGGGTTGAAGAATTATTTAGATTTTTAAAAGGGATTTCCCTTTTAAAAAGGGAGATCTTTAATGAAGACCAATCAAAACATATACCCCAAATCCAAATGGATTAAAGACAAAAATGTCAATAAAACATCTGTGGATCTGTCCAATAGAAAAAAGGGAAACTCTAACTGCCTCCAACATTTTAAATCTAGAATCCTAAATTCAATTAATGTGGGGATAAAGTTCTTCCCCTTGCATAGGAGAGGTTTGGCTTTGTTTTCTTTGTTTCCTCCAAAACAATCATTGGCAGGAAGCTTCTGCAGGATAGGCTCCAGCAAAAGAAGAGCATAAAGCAATAAAGAGGAAAAACAGGATCCAGAGAACAAAAAAACAGGATCCAGAGAACAAAAGGCTATAACATAGAAGAGCAGCAAAAGGCTATAACATAGAAGAGCAGCAAAAAGCTATAACATAGAAGAGCAGCAAAGGGGAGTCCAAGGAGGACACCTGCGCAGCTGCCCTAGAGAGCAGCCACATGGGAGCAGGGGAACAAAAGGCCCATGGAGCGTCAATGCCAGGAAAAAAAGCAAGCAAAACAAAAACTGAGACTGACACCAAGTAACTGGAAAATATTAATGATAGGCATGTGACACAGATAATCCAACTTTTGGACATTAGTAATAGAGATTCTATTTATATGAAATAACCAGAATAGGCAAATCCATAAAGACAGAAAGCAGACCAATGGTGGCCCGGGGCCTGGATGGAGGTGGGAGTGGGAAATGACTGCTTAATAGGTACAAGATTTCTAGGGGAATGACAGTGTTTTGGAACTAGAGAGTGGTGATAGTTGCACACTAGAAATATGGAGGTAAATAAGAGACTATTAGAAAAGTCAACAGTAGAAAAAGTGGTTGTTCTGGTAATAGAATCAGGAGTCGGGTAGAGCGAAAATGTGAGCTGCTAGTTTTTATTACAAGCATTCTAGCCGCATTTGATTTTTTCCCCCTTGAGACAGGGTCTTATTCTCTTGCCCAGGCTGGAGTATAATGGCACGATAATGGCTGACTGCAGCCTTGACCTCCTTGGCTCCAGCTGTCCTCCCACCTCAGCCTCTCGAACAGCTGAGACTATGGGTGATCGCCACTGCACTCAGCTAATTTCTGTATTTTTTGTAGATGGGGTTTTGCCATGTTGCCCAAGCTGGTCTCAGACTCCTGGGCTCAAGCAATCCACCCACTTCAGCCTCTCAAACTGCTGGGATTACAGGTGTGAGCCACTGTATCTGGCCCCGTTTGAATTTTTAACTGTATCCAAGTATTACTTTGATGTTTAAAAATACACGTCACAATAAAGAAAAAGTAAAAAGAGATATATTTGTAACCTAACTTTCAAAACTTAAATCGGAAAAATTATAAAAGATCGATAAATTTTATAACATGAAAAACCTAAAACTCTGGTACATCAAAATGTACCGTTTATGGGACTGAAGAGTAATGGCAGCCACCTGAATCTAATCTCTTCACACCTCCTCTTTTAAGACTTTAAGACCAACAAATAGCACAAATAAAATGAAACTTGAGTGGTCACGTAGAAGGGGAGGTAAGTGTGGAGAAGGTAGAAATTGCAGAAATGGTCGCCACTGCATATGCTCCAGAGATCTAAATAAGGGAATCAGGGTAAGCAAGTGAATCATGCCAAGAATAAAAATAAATGTGTTGGAGACCATAGGAATTTCATTAAAATTTTGAAACTGAAAACATTTCAAAGCAGATTTCCAATTTGCAACCTTTGTTAGAATGAAGGCAACAGGAAAATTGTCTGAAAGTGCCAGGGAAGACAGGAGGAGGAAGGACACTGAGGCCTCTTGGTCCCTTTATTATGTTCCAGAGACAAAATGCTGCAGAGAATTTTCCAGAGCTGGGCATGGCGGTGTACTCCTATAATCCCAACAATTCAAGATGCTGAGATAGGAGGATTGCTTGAGGCCAAGAGTTCAAGACCAGCATGAGCAATGTAATAAGACCCAATCTCTACAAAAAATAAATAATTAGCTGGGCACAGTGGCATGCATCTGCAGTCCCAGCTACCAGGGAGCATGAAGTGTGAGAACAGATTGAGCCCAGGAGTTGGAGGCTGCAGTGAGCCACTATTGCACCACTGCACTCCCGTGTGGGCAACACTGAGACACCAAAAAAATTAAAAAAGTGTTCTGTGGTTGCAGAGCAGGAGAGAGAGGAGACTTAACAGATTCCCACCCTGAAAGAGAAAGCAGAAAGTGAAGTACGTAATAGCACTCGATTTCCTTTGAGAAAACTGCCTCCCCTGCATTGTAAGAAGTCTTCCTCTGGAGGGCCTGCCTCCCCACTGCTGCAGCCAGGAGCCAGGTCTTTACCCACTTCCCAGGGAGTCACAAGAGCCTGGCTGCTAGGCTCGACAGACTGGATGCTCTCTCCAAGTACACCAAGATCTGAAGCAAGTTAAGCTTTAGTGCCGTGGCAGAAACAAGCATGCTAACCACAATTCCCCACGTCCACAATGGAGGCTAGGCGTTGTCAGCAAGTGGCTGGAACACAGGATTTAGGAGGAGGCAGCAGTTATGAAATGCTCAATATAACCAGTAATGGGCAACACGAGACCCCTCCTACCCTCAAATATAAGACCAGCATAACAATTACAAATGTACATTTTAACTTGTGTGGTTAAAAATACTAACAAGTGATTTATATCAACAAAGAGGAACAAATTGAAGGCGTATGTTTTAATGAACCAAAAATATTGAGTCCCTGGGCTAGAAACATATAGAAGAAAAATTATAAATTTGTTTCAAAGAAAGCTTTCAGAATCAGTTTTACCCGAAATCTCTAGCTAAGATTAGCACTCCCACCTATCCTCACTCATGATTTCTTATTGCCAACCTTCTCTCAATAGCTATATCATTCGTATTTGGCTCGATTCATTTTCCATATTGACAACAGCATATCTAGTTAAACGCTGCTCACAGATGGCCGTGGGACATATTATGGATGCCTTTGCTTCCCTGATACATTTATAATTGTTTAGTTTTTCATTTGCTTACTTCTCTGGGCCATAGTTCAACCCCAGATTATTTGCCATTTGTCCAAATCTCTCCACATCCTGATGGATCAGGTTGTCTACAAATGTCATCTTCTTCAAAGGCCTCTGCCCCAGTCCAACCTGGCAGGGGTAGAGGGGTGCCATGCAGACAGGGAGCAAAGAGTGCCAGGAAGACAGGAGAACAGGGGCCTCTGGACTGAACCAGCCCAAAGGCTCCTGTGCAGCTTCCCAATGAGAAGAAGTGAGACTGTCAGCAAGGAGAAAGTGAACTTGCCCAGCTCCCTATGACCACATGCTGCCACACACACTGAGGATTGTGGACTGAGAACGGATCCAAGGGCAACTGCAGAAGCCTAGCAGCTAAAGAAAATGGTCTAAGGTGGTATAAAAAAAATCCAGATGCACTTTTTTTTTTTTTTTTGGAGACAGCATCTCACAATCACCCAGGCTGGAGTGCAGTGGTACAATTTGAAACCTCGGCCTCCTGGCAATTCTCCTGCCACAGCCTCCTGAGTAGCTGGGATTACAGGCACCTTCTACCACACCTGGCTAATTTTTGCATTTGTTGGTAGAGACAGGGTTTCACCATACCAGCCAGACTGGTCTCGAACTCCTAGCCTCTAGTGATCCACCCGCTTCGGCCTCTCCAAGTACTGGGATTATAAGTGTGAGCCACTGCACCCAGCCTCCAGATACACTTACAGAATTCTACACAGGCAGTTTTGGCCTCAAGACTCCTCCAGCAGGTGGCAGACTCCTGCACAGGAACAAAATCTCTACTCCACAAATCTCTTCCAAGTTGACACAGTCTTCATGAGCAAAAGCCATGACTGTGATGAATGCCTGTTGTCATTTTAAGCTCTACAAGTTATTCCACATGAATACTGAACTATGATCTCAAGCATATAAGGGAACTCATCTCCCTTTCAATCACACGCCATCCAATACATGCCATAGGTGGGTAATGCCAATACTCACCCCCTGGATCCTCTGCTTGCTCAGGAGATACCCTGTATCTACCGCAAAGTCTTCGGTTTTCTCCTCTGGTCTGTATTTTCCCAAATTCCTACCCTGGTATGTGTTATTTTTCTAATTACAAAATAATCATTAACTTTTTAAAAAAATGTAATAAAAATCTATCCAACCCATCTTTTAGTAAATATGGCTATGTTGTAACAGTTTTATTTCGATTTTTTAAAAATGAGTCTCTTGATGTTTAATCAGGGCTTTGGGGTCATGGGGGATTAGTCAATGTTACAGTCATAATGATGCACTTATTCAGGGAAAACATTTTCTTTGTCTTCTTCAAAAACAGCTGCTGGAGCACCTCAAATTAAGCAATGTTCATCTAAAACACCTTTACTGAAACTTGATTCCTTGGGCCAAAGGAAGGTCCTTACTGTAGTTGATAGTACTAGTGGGAAAAAATGAACAGAATTAATGATAGTACATACATAACAGAAGATTTTCATGCCCACTTTTAAAATGTAGTGGATCTGTATATATTAATAAGGTGAGATCTCCAAGTTATAACTTGTTAAAGAAAAAACGTTAAGATAAAAGACAATGTTAGTATGGATCCCATTTTATGAAAAAAAAAAAGAGAGAGAGAAACATAAAAATCCGGAAAGACACATGTCATACTTTTTTTTTTTTTTTTTTTTTTTGAGACAGGGTTTCACTCTGTCACCCAGACTAAAGTGTAGTGGTGCGATCTTGGCTCACCGTAACCTCTGCCTCCCAGGCTCAACTGATTCTCCTGCCTCAGCCTCCCCAGTAGCTGGGATTTCAGGTGCACACCACCATGCTTGACTAATTTTTGTATTTTTTTTGAGACAGGGTTTCACTCTGTCACCCAGACTAAAGTGTAGTGGTGCGATCTTGGCTCACCGTAACCTCTGCCTCCCAGGCTCAACTGATTCTCCTGCCTCAGCCTCCCCAGTAGCTGGGATTACAGGTGCACACCACCATGCTTGACTAATTTTTGTATTTTTAGCAGAGACAGGGTTTCACCATGTTGGCCAGGCTGGGCTCAAACTCCTGACCTCAAATGATCCACCTGCCTCAGCCTCCCAAAGAGCTGGGATTACAACTGTGAACCACTACACCTGGCCCATACATGTTATTCATAGTTTTTCTTTTGAGCAGGGTCCAAGAATATGGGAGCTGTAACTTACTTCTATATGTCTCTCAATAACTTGTATTGAATTATCAGGGAAAACACAGATATTCCCATTTGATAGAAGTACATTAAGAAAATATAATAATTTTGAAATAAAAGCTTTTCTATTAACTAGTCACCTGGTCTTTCTCACGAGAAGAAAAGAATCTTCATTAAATGGGTTCCAGAAAAATCACAGCTGAAAGTTTGCCTTTCTAGCCCTCAAATACACAAGCAAAGTAAAAAGAGACATAACTGACTTCAAAGAATGGGAAGCTGGTAAAAACCCTGCACGTCTGAAATAAAACAAGCCACAGGTAACAGCGCCTCTGAAATTCCTGGCAGGAACACAGTCGCAGAGGCTCTAGGGAACCAAAGCTAAGCACCTGCCTGAGGTTCCAGAGCTAGTGACAGCAGTAAATGGGGCTGGGATGGTGTCTCTTGGTTCCTTACTCAGTGCTCTTTTTACAAGACAACACCCCATGGGTCCTCCCCAACAAACTCTTTTATTGCACTTGAATAAAAGCTATTTCTACCCAAGGTGGGCAGGGAGGGATTAGGGGGAGACCAAAAAAAAAGTAGAAGAAATAAGTCCTAGTCAAAATCTACCAGCAAGCTCCCTATCCAGCTACACACGTGCTGGGTGAATGAACTATTCCACTTTCAAGGACTGTGCTCACTATTCTGAGAGCTGGTACCCCACTACCCTCTGCCTGCTAGCCAGGCCTGCAGGGCCCTCTCTGCCTCTGTTTTCTGCTGCTTCTACAGTCTGCAAGAGTACTGAGTGCATCCAAGAAGAAAATGAGAAGAACAGCTGCTTCTACTTTCTCCTACTGGTTGACCCCACGTGTCCTGCTCCTGGACAGAAGCCACCCACGAGACTGTTTCATCATTGGGTGCTGGGCACTAGCTGAAGCTGGGCAAGAAGGCTAGAAAAACAGTATCAAATAGATACTCAGAGCAGACAGCTGTGGAATGCTGGAAAAATCAAATCAAAGACAGCACAGACAGCAGGAGAGCGTAAAATCCCATTCCCAATGGCTTTAAGCCCAAACCTATCTTCCCAAAGCCTTTTCTTACCAAGTAGACCTTCTCATGTACTGTTTCCAGGCATCACTGCCAGACTCCCTGCCACCACCAGTGTGCTTTTCTCCTCCTAGAGAAATACAAAATAATATATCTTTTCAGCAGTTTCCGTGTGGGCTCCTAGTTGCTACTACTGAAAAAAAGATACCAAAATGACACCAGAGTTACCCGATTATTTACTTTACATTTACCCCACAGTATCTCCCCTGCAAAAAATAAATCAAAGACAGAGCCCAAAACAAACAGAAAAAAGGAATTAAGAGGGAAAATAAAATGTAAGGAATTAAGAGGAAATGGAAACATATTAGAAAGAAACCGTAAAAATTAAAAAAAAAAAAAGTCCTATTAGACTAAGGTATTAAGAGTAGAGGCTGGGCATGGTGGCTCACACCTATAATCCCAGCACTTTAGGAGGCTGAGGCAGGTAGACTGCTTGAGTTCAGCAGTTTGAAACCAGCCTGAACAATACGGTGAAACCCCATCTCTAAAAAAATTAGCTGGGTATGGTAGCACACACCTGTAGTCTCAACTACGTGGGAGGCTGAGGTGGGTGGATCACATGAGCCTCAGAAGGTCGAGGCTGCACAAGTCTGGGCCAGAGTAAGACCCTGTTTCAAAAAAACAAAAAAAGTAGAAACCTCTATACAGTGATTAAAATATAGTTTTCTTTCCTCATTTATGCTTATCTAAATATTCCAATTTTCTATTATTTATATACTACTTTTATAATAATATTTCAATGCTACATTAATATCATTATAGAGGTTTCAAGAAGATAATGATTCCATAAAACAAGAATACTGTTTAAAACTGCCATTTAGTAAAAAACAAACAAAAAAACAAAAAAGAGAATACTCCAGTTCTCTTTTGATTAGTTAAAAGAGAGAGAGAGAGAGACAGAGAGAGAGAGAGAGAGAGAATGCTGGGCGCAGTGGCTTACACCTATAGTCCCAGCACTTTGGGAGGCAGAAGCAGGTGGATCAACTGAGGTCAGGAGTTCAAGACCAGCCTGGCCAACATGGTGAAACCCCGTTACTACTAAAAATACAAAAATTAGCTGGGGGTGGTGGTACACACTTATAATCCCAGCTACTTGGGAGGCTGAGGCAAAAGAATCGCTATAATCTGGGAGGCAGAGGCTGAGGCTACGGTGAGCCAAGATCATGCCACTGCACTCCAGCCTGGGCAACAGAGGGAGACTCCATCTAAAAAAAAAAAAAAAAAGTGCCATCAAAAGTGCAAGAAATGGCCCAGTGTGGTGGCTCACACCTTTAATCCCAGCACTTTGGGAGGCCAAGGCAGGCGGATTACCTGAGGTTAGGAATTAGACAACAGCCTGGCCAACCTGGCGAAACCCCATGTCTGCTAAAAATACAAAAATTAGCAGGCATGGTGGTGCATGCCTGTAATCCCAGCTACTCAGGAGGCTGAGGCAGGAGAATCAATTGAGCCTGGGAGGTGGAAGTTACAATGAGCCAAGATCGTGCCACTGCACTCCAGCCTGGGTGACAGAGCAAGACTCCATCTCAAAAAAAAAGAAAAGAAATGAATAATGAGAAAAGATAAAATTAGACAATTCTTCAAGACACTACATTAAAATGATAGAAGTTCTAGAAATTAAAAAAGAGAATATAGAAGGGGAAAATCAAAGAAATGCTAACAAAATACAGAAAACTAACAAAAACTTTCTATAATTGAAAACTAAGAGTCCCCAAAATCTAATTAGGCCAGTCATTGGCCCACTGATTACCCAACAAAAAAAAATTTTTTTTGAGATAAAGTCTTGTTCTGCCTCCCAGGCTATAGTGCAGTGGTACAATCTCAGCTCATTGCAACTTCGGCCTCCTAATTTCAAGCAATTCTTGAGCCTGAGCCTCCTGAGTAGCTGGGACTACAGGCACGCCCACCATGCCCAGCTAATTTTTGTATTCTTTGTGGAGATGGGTTTTCACCATGTTGGCTAGGCTTCTCTCGAACTCCTGACTTCAAGTGATCCACCTGCCTCAACCTCCCAAAGTGCTAGGATTTCAGGCATGAGCCACTGCACCCAGCCCAACAAAAAGTTTTTAAAACAGATCTCCACTGAGGCATATCATTATGAAATTCCAGAACATCAGACATAAACAGTAGACCCAAATACTTCTGAAAGACGAGGAAAAAAAGATCAGAAATCAAAATGGGTTGGACTTTTCACCTGCAATGCTAGACACCAAAAGAATGAGTAATTGCTTTAAAATTCTGAGGACAAATGATTACTAACTGTGCAGAAAAAAGCATAAAAGGTACAGTAAATCTTAATTTGATGACAGATTCTTAGAAACTATGACTTGAAGTGTAATGACATATCACAAAACCCATTTTACCACTATAAACTAGTGTTAAGTTCCTATGGCACATTTCTGGTTACAAAAACATCACACATCTAAATAAAGACCCAAAATGCTTCTAATACTAAACATTGAAATAAATGTGATCTGTACTTAAGGAAGATAAATAAAAACAAGTAAAATAATTATTTACCCAATTTTTGATGTATCAGTGAGTGAAGGCACTCAGTGACAGTGGTTGGATTAAATCAAGGAATCTAGGTTTTCATATCCAAAACTGTAAGGGGCACTTCCTCCCACAACACAGTTCAAAAACAAAGAATAACAAATCTAGCAGGCTCACTGAGCACTTTCATACAATGTTTATCATCGTGAATTTGTACATTACTTTACCCACGTATATTTCACAATAATTTGTATTCATTCATTCATTTCTTTTCCAACCTGCTTATTGAGTTCAGGATCATGGGTAGCTGGAATCTATCAAAGCAGCTCAGGGTACAAAGCAGAAACCACCCTCAACAGGGTACACTCACACACACCCCCCACACTCACTCAGACTGGGACCGTTTCAACATGCTAACTCACCTAATGTGCACAGCTTTGAGATGTGGGAGGAAACTGGAATACCCAGACTCACACAGACATAGGGAAAACATGCAAGTTCCACACAGACAGTGGCCCTGGCTGAGAATCGGTTGTTTTGTTTATTTGTTTTTTCTCATCGTTATGTAGAGGACCTGCTGTATAGCAGGCTGCCTTGCAAGGTTGCTGGCATCTGGAAATTTGGCTGGGAAACAGCTCTCTACGATAACAAAAGTTTCCTTAAATGGTAAGGGCAGCTCTCTGAGTCCAAATTGTTGTTGCGTAAACAATGTGGCTTTTTAAAAAATACCTGCTTTTCTACTGAGAGTCTGGAATTTTGGTATGTGCTAGGCAGAGGGTGCCTGCATGACCAGCCCCCAAGAAAAGCTGTAGGCCCTGAGTCTAATGAGCTTTGCTGGTAGACAACAATTCACATATGTTGTCACAACTCACTGCTGGAGGAATTAAGCACATCCTGTGTGACTTCACTGGGAGAACACTCTTGGAATTTGTGCCTGGCTTCCTACGGACCTCACCCCATGTAATAACATCGTATTGTATAGTGGGAGGATATAGCGAAAGAGAAGAAGGGTTTGCAAAGGTTCATCTATCATAATAAAGGGTCAATACATAATGTCTAAAACTGTCAAGGATATAGCAGTGAAAGCACACTATTTAGAAAAACTGACATCAATTCAAAGGTAAATTTACGGTTTTCTTTTAGAAAAAAGAATCTCAGTGTAGCCTCTGAGAAAGGAGGAGAAGTATGGGCAAAACTGCTTTTTTCCATTATAAGACTTTTTCAAAACTTTTATTTATTTAGAGACAGGATCACATTTTACTCTGTCACCCAGGCTGGAGTGCAGTGGTGGGATCATGGCTCACTGCAGCCTCACACTCCTGGGATTAAGTAAGCCTCGCACCTCAGACTCACGAGTAGCTGGGACTACAGGTGTGCACCCACACCCGGCTAGTTTTTTTTATTTTTTGTAGAGACAGGGTCCTACTATGTTGCCCAGGTTCATCTCAAACTCCTGGGCTTAAGCAATTACAGGAATGAGCCACCACGCCCAGCCCAAAACTTTTTTTTTTTGGAAGACAGGGTCTCCCTCTGTCACCCAAGCTTGAATGCAGTGGCACAATCTTGGGTCACTGCAACCTCTGCCTCCCAGACCCAAGAGATCCTCCCACTTCAGCCTCCCAAGTAGCTGGGACTACAGGCACACACCACCATGCTTAGCTAATTTTTGTATATTTTTGTAGAGACGGGTTTTTGCCATGGTGCCCAGGCTGGTCTCGAACTCCTGAGCTCAAGCAATCTGCCCACCTCTGCCTCCCAAAGTGCTGGGATTTCAGGCATAAACCACTGTGCCTGGCTACCGAAACTTTTTAAATTAACTATGAAAGCTTAAATGAAGAATAGTCAATTGACTGGGGGCAGTGGCGCATACTTGTAATCCCAACACTTTGGGAGGCCGAAGCAGGAGGATGGCTTGAGCTCAGGAGCTTGAGGCCAACCTGAGCAACATACTAAGGGCCTGTTTTTACAAAAAAAAAAAAAAAAATTAATTAGCTGGGTGTGGAGGCACATGCCTGTAATCTTAGCTCTTCAGGAGGCTGAGGCAAGAGGACTGCTTGAGCCTGGGAGCTGGAGGCGGCAGTGAGCTATGATCACACCACTGCACTCTAGCATGAGCAACAGAGCAAGCTCCCAACTCAAAAAAGCAAAAGGAATAGTCAATTGGAGAAAGCAGGCATGGGTTGGAAACAGCGATTAAATTAGTTCAAAAGGAGAAGATAGGCACTCATGCATTTAGGCAACTGCACAGTGGAGCGCAGGGGTAAGAGGTGAATTGAAAACACAGTCTTTTGTCAAAGTCCATGCACCAAACAGTAATTGTAGTATGTGCTCTAAAAATATAAATGAATGCGCTAATGATATAAACTTTTACAAGTATTAATGCGTGTTTATTTTGCTTCTATATATTATTTTTATTTTATTTTATTTTTTGAGACAGAGTCTCACTCTTGTTGCCCAAGCTGGAGTGCAATGGCACGATCTCAGCTCACCACAACCTCTGCCTCCCTGGTTCAAGTGATTCTCCTGCCTCAGCCTCCCAAGTAGCTGGGATTACAGGCATGCTTCACTACACACGCTTAATTTTTTTTGTATTTTTAGTAGAGACGGGGTTTCTCCATGTTTACAGGCGGTCTCGAACTCGCAACCTCAGATGATCCACTCGCCTTGACCTCCCAAAGTGCTGGGATTGCAGGCATGAGATACCATGCCTAGCCTGCTTCTTTATTTAAGAAAATACAAACAAGCAATCTATTTTATTTTACTTGGGATCATTTTTAATAAGTGATACTTAATATACAATGGTTAGGGAGAGCTTTTTAGGAAAAACTACTACCAAGTTTCAGCATTAATAATGCATGGCTTATTAAGAGGAAACAGGAGCAGTGCCCAGTGAAAAGAAACAACTTAGTATTCTATCTAGTGAAAAAGAGTATGTTTAACATTTATATGCCTACTTGGCAAATAAAAACAAGAATATTTCATGTAAAATTTTCTGGCTTTGAAGCAGGGATTCTTAACCTTTTCTGGGTCTGGAAACTTCTCCCCAGAAAACAAATGCCACCATTTCAGGGGTTCACACATTTCAGGTTGAGCCCTCTGCTCTAACCTGATGCTGCCTCTGAGGAGATGATGCAAGACTCTATGTGGTAACTTTGAATACAGAATGTAAGCTTTCTCAGCATGTTAGGTCACATAAGATTATTTCAGAATATAAGGAGTGTTTCAGTTTCTTGGTCAAACTTCTCTAAAAGCTACTACGGGTTTTTCTTTGCTGCCCAACATGGAAAAGGAGAAATTATTCTCTACGTACCAAAGGCACCTCCAATCTCAGCACCACTTGTTGGAATGTTGACATTTACAATGCCACAGTCTGATCCTTTAGGTCTGTTAAAAAGAAAGGCATGGTGAGAACAATGAACAGGAAATTGAAAAACAAACAAAAATAAATAAAAAATCTAAACCAAAGCTCAAAGGCTTTCAATACTGAAAAATTGATTTTCAACTATACTGGTTTGTTTTTAAGTCCACTCATCACATAAATCAGACTTATATAAATTTTCAAAATAGTCAAAGTTGTACCCGAGCCAGCGGAAGATTCTGCCCAGATCTTTGGTAAAGATGCTACTTGAAAGTCCCTGTTTTACTTCATTATTCCATGCAAAGACCTCTTCTTCATTCTAAAAGGAGAGACATTGCAAGCTGTTAGATGTTACAGTATTCAGGTCAAAGTTCACTGACATTAACCTCATTTCCTGAGATGTACCAGGAATTTTAGTGTACAAAAGGAAACCAAAGAGTCAACAGTATACTCTTATAATTCAGGTCATTGATAACAAGTAAAACTTTTTGGGATATTTTTCCCCTAATTATAATTTGAAAAACAAATATTAGCACATTCTTCCTTTCATTCAATCTATTACATATAATAGCTAATATCTAGTGAGCTACTAGAGGAAGTAACTAAATAACTTATCTAAGCACTTAACATGCATTTAGTTATTTGATCCTCATCCTATAACACAGGTTTTCTACTATCTCCCAGTTCACAGATAGGACAACTGAGGCCTAGAGAGGCTACTTTGCTCAAGAGCTCACACAGTCTCATAATGTAAACAAACACATTACAAAACACAAAATTATATTCTCTAGTCCCCACATGTGAAACAATGATAGGTTATTTAAAGCAAGAAATAAAGAAATGCAATCATGTAATTGCAACAAGATGCAATTCTAACTATTCTTTAACTGTTAATAATGGCACATTCAAATCTTGATTCAATCTCTATAGTCTCAAAATTAATCCTAAATATTTACCGGCAAGGCTAGGGCCTGTCTCAAGCTAGGGAATGAGATATTTTAATTCATTCACCTCTGTTGGTTTTTGGGGTTTGGTTTATTTGTTTGTTTGTTTGTTTTAGAGACAGGATCTCATCCCACCTCAGCCTCTCGAGTAGCTAGGATTACAGACACACACTATCACATGCGGCTAATTTTTTTTTAAGACAGAGTTTCTCTCTTGTTGCCCAGGTTGGAGTGCAATGGCGTGATCTCGGCTCACTGCAACCTCCGCCTCCTGGGTTCAAGAGATTCTCCTGCCTCAGCCTCCTGAGTAGCTGGGATTACAGGCATGTGCCACCATGCTTGGCTAATTTTGTATTTTTAGTAGAGACAGGGTTTCTCCATGTTGGTCAGGCTGGTCTCCAATTCCCTACCTCAGGTGATCAGCCTGCCTCGGCCTCCCAAAGTGCTGGGATTCCAGGCGTGAGCCACTGGGCTTGGCCACTTTTTGCATTTTTTATAGAGACCCGGTCTTACTGTGGTGGCCAGGCTGGTCTTGAGCACTTGGCCTCAAGAGATCCTCCTGAAGCACTGAGATTACAAGCATGAGCCACTGTGTGTGCCCAGCATCTTCACCTAGTAAAACCTCCACAGTTTAAGACCAAGATATGAGAACAGGGAAAGCAAAACAAAACTCTGCAGCCTGTCCTCTGATGCAGTTTATAACCACAGGTCTTTTTTTTTTTTTTTTTTTTGAGATGGAGTCTCACTCTGTCACCCAGGATGGAGTGCAACGGTGTTATCTCGGCTCACTGCAACCTCCCCCTCCCAGGGTCAAGCAATTCTCCTGCCTTGGCCAGGTAACTGGGATTACAGGCACCCACCACCACACCTGGCTAATTTTTGTATTTTTTAGTAGAGACAGGGTTTCGCCACATTAGCCAGTCTGGTCTCAAACTCCTGACCTCAGGTGATCCGCCCGCCTCAGCTTCCCAAAGTGCTGGGATTACAGGTGTGAGCCATCACACCCAGCCCCCCACATCTTCTCATTTTGTCTGCTGACATGTTCACAGCATTCAGGCTATCAAACTATCCAGTACCAGGGTTCAGGAGAAGCTGCCTCTATGGCCCACACAGCTCGGGATTAATATGACACAGGAAATGAGGACCACACATTCCATAAACTCCAATACTAGTCCACTACCCTATCTGGTTTCCCTGGCAGCTAACTTGGCATGCTATAGAGTTTTAAAGTGTTTATCTCATATTTTATCCTGAACCTTCATATAGCTACTATTCAGATTACTTTCTAAAACCCTCTTAAAGGCTCATCAAGTGAAATTTAATCCACCATCAATTTCCTCTTATCATTTATTTCAACATTAGACTAGAGAACAGACTGCATTTTTACCTTGAATTTAAAGACATAGAGAATTGGAGCAAAAGTCTCCGTGTGTGCAATGGATGCATCGTGGCCAAGACCTGTCACAATTGTCGGTTCTACATAATTTCCAGGGCGATCCATAACCTAATACAGAGAATTGAAATAAAAAGAATGAAAGCATTTCATTTTCTAGTACTTGGGGTCAGAGGATACAATCTTTGCCTACACTTACAAAGAAAAAAAATAGCATCATTTATAAGTGAATTATTTCTCCTAAATAATTTCCTATCATGAATGAAGATTCTTTCTTCTTGGTATTGGTTCTAACTTAGTTGGTTAGAGAAAAATGGAAATAAGGAGTCAGGCAGGGATGGAGAGCCATGCCATGTGACACAACCAAGTTATATTGAACAAACACTGTTGCAAGTTGTTATTTTAATATTTACATAATTTAAATATCTGTTATGTGTTATGGACTGAATTGTATTCCCCCCAAAATTGACATGTTGAAGCCCTAATACTCAATGTGACTATATTTGGAGATAGGCCCTTTAAGGAGGAAGGTTAAACAAGGTCATATGGGTAGGGTCCTAATCAAACAGGACTAGTATCCTTTTGTTTTTGTTTTCTTTTTTGAGATAGAGTCTTGCTCTCACCCAGCCTGGAGTGCAGTGGCTTGATCTCAGCTCACTGCAACCTCCATCTCCCGGGTTCAAGCCATCCTCCCACCTAAGCCTCCCAAGCAGCTGGGACTACAGGCACACACCACCATGTCCATAACTTTTTTTTTTTTTTTATTTTTAGTAGAGTCCAGGTTTCACCATTTTGGCCAGGCTGGTCTTGAACTCCTAACCTCAAGTGATCTACCTGTCTCAGCTTCCCAGAGTGCTGGGATTACAGATGTGAGCCACCATGCCTGGCCACAAACAAATCTTTATATGTGTGGGGTTGTTTTTGACTTTGTTTTTTGTTTTTTGAGACAGGGTCTTGCTTTATTGCCCAGGCTGCAGTACAATGATGTCATCATGACTCATTGCAGCCTCAAGCGATCCTCCCACCTCAGCCTTGCAAGTAGTTAGCACTATACGTGCATGCAACCACACTCAGTGTTGTTTTTTTTTTTTTTTTTTTTGTAGAGACAGGGTCTATGATGTCCACAAGGGTCTTGAACTCCTGGCCTCAAGCAATCCTCCCACCACAGCCTCCAAAGTGCTGAGATTACAGGTGCAAGCTACTGCACCCAGCAATATGTGTTAATTTGTTTTAATACTTACGGTATGTATTTTTTTATTCCTTGCCTTAATTGACTTTTTAAGATTACCAATAAACAGATTCTAATTGCTCTGAATACAAAGTCTCCTACTGTACTATGAAAAGGAATTCTCCTTTCCATACAAATATTTAGGGATCCAATTCAAAAGCAACCATGACTCAGTTTCTTCTATGTCCTTCCAGAAATGTCCCATGCATTTTTTCTGTTGTCTTTTTTTAAAATATGGAATGCTTCATGAATTTGCATATCATCCTTGTGCATGGGCCATGCTAATCTTCTCTGTATTATTCCAGATTTAGTATATGTACTGTCAAAGCAAGCACTATTGTCATTTTTTAAAACATGTATTTCTGGCCAGGTGTGGTGGCTCACACCTGTAATCCCAGCACTTTGGGAGGCCAAGGCTGGTGGGTCATGAGGTCAGGAGTTCCAGACCAGCCTGGCCAACATGGTGAAACTCCTTCTCTACTAAAAATACAAAAATTAGCTGGTTGTGGTGGCGGGTGCCTGTAATCCCAACTACTCGGGAGGCTGAGACAGGAGAATCACTTGAACCCGGGAGGCAGAGGTTGCAGTGAGCCAAGATCATGCCATTATACTCCAGTCTGGGCAAGACAGTAAGACTCAATCTCAAAAAAAAAAAAAAAAAAAAAAGCATGTATTTCTGGCTGGTCATGGTGGCTCATGCCTGTAATCCCAACACTTTGGGAGGCCAAGATGGGTGAATCACTTGAGTTCAGGAGTTCAAGACCAGCCTGGGCAACATGGCAAAACCCCAACTCTACCAAAAATACAAATATTAGTTAGGGGTGGTGATGTCACCAGTAGTCCCAGCTACTCAGGAGGCTGAAGTGGGGGGATCACTTTAGCCCAGGAGGCAGAGGTTGCAGTGATATAAGATCAGGCACCACTGCACTCCAGCCTGGGCAGCAGAGCAAGACCCTATCACAAAAACAAACAGGGCCAAGTGTGGTGGCTCATGCCTGTAATACCAACACCTGTGGAGGGCAAGGTGGGTGGATCACCTGAGGCCAGGAGTTGGAGACCAGCCTGGCTAACATGGGAAACCCCATCTCTACCAAAAAATGCAAAAATTAGCTGGGTATGGGGACATGCGCCTGTAATCCCAGCCACTTGGGAGGCTGAAGCAGTAGAATCCCTTGAATCCGGGAAGCAGAGGTTGCAGTGAGCTGAGATCACACCACTGAACTCCAGCCTGGGCAACAGAGTGACACTCTGTCTCAAAAGCAAAAAACAAACAAAAACATGTATTTCCATTTATAATAAAGACAGGAGAAGAAGGATGTCAAATGGGGTCACTTCCCCAATATGCCCAGAGCCCTGCTTGTGTCTAAGGGAAAAGAAGGTTAAAAAGCTGTTACACTCTCAGAGAATCCCTTACCTTGCCCCCATAGACCACTGTGCCACCTTCTTTCTTTGCTTCTTCCACGGCTCCAAGAAACATGCTCACTGCTTGTTTGGTGTGGAGTGGCCCATAGAGAACATTAGCTGGAGAGATAAAAGGAAGGCTGGCTCATCATTTTGCCCTTTATGGCATCATTTTATTATTAGAACAGATTTCTCAATGAATGGACCAATCCCTTCCTATATGCTCTCAACTGAGAACATAAGTCAGCATCCTTTTTCCATAAAGAACCAGATGGTAAATATTTTACGCTTTGGAGGACGTACGTGGTCTCCATCACAATACTCAACTCCGTCATTGTAGTGCAGAAGCAGCCACAAATTACATGCAAATGAGTAGGTATGGCTACGTGCCATGAAACTTGCTTTACAGAAACAGGCAGGACCAAGTCTGTTTGTCAACCTCTAGTTTAAAGGGATGGCTATCAATTAATCAAAGCACTGCACTCAAAATATAGGATCAGTTTACTCATTACAGTGTGACCATTCTCTAAGGAACCGTCACAGTCAGCAGTTGGTGCATAATTCAAGGGGGAAGAGAATGATGCTGTCCTGTGTTATGGCTGCTGGACACTAGAGCACTGACAGCGACCCAGCGACAGAGGAAGAAGGAAGCTGTAGGTAGGCCTCTATGAGCAGGAGGCATGTTAACAGAGCTATCTCCACCCTGGGTGAAGAATGTTTCCAGGAGACAGCACAGCACAGCAGGACAGGGCCTGGCACACCTGGAACACTGAAAGGAGTTGGAGAAGGTGGAACTCTGAAAGCAAGAGGGAAAATGGACACAGGAAGGCTGGTGAGAAGGCAAGCAGGGCAAGAGGCAGACAGCAGACCATTAAGGATTGGGAGTCTGAGAAAAAGAAGGAATCAAGAGGACTCTAGGTTTTAATCTAAAAGCAGGCCTGGCGCAATGGCTCACACCTGTAATCCTAGCACTTTGGGAGGCCAAGGCAGGCAGAACACTTGAGGTCAGGAGTTCAAGAACAGCCTGACCAACAAAGTGAAACCCTGTCTCTACTAAAAATACAAAAATCAGTCTGGCATGGTGACACACACCTGTAATCCCAGCTACGAGGCTGAGGCAGAATTGCTTGAACCCAGGAGACAGAGGTTGCAGTGAGCCGAGATCACACCACTGCACTCCAGCCTGGGCAACAGAGTAAAACTATGTCTCAAAAAAAAAAAAAGAAAAGAAAAGAAAAGAAAAGAAAAAAAAATCTAAAAGCAATGAGAAGTATTTTATGCAGGAGAGTGATTTATCTGATTACATTCTAAAAATCACTCTGTAGCAATACATACAGAAAGGTCAGTTAGGGGACCCTTAAAGCCTTCCACAAGAGGGACAGTGTTGGCTTGTTGGCTTGGACAAGGGTAATAGCAATGAGAGAGAAGCTCACTAAATCTCATCCCATCTAAACAACCTCTCCTAGTCTCACCCACCAGCCCACATCAAGCACCCAGGGTCAAAACCTAGGAGCAGATACTACACCCGAAAGCCTAATCATCTGCTTCACATGCCCTCAGGCCTCTCAGGAAAGGGAAAGAAACTCCAAAACTCAGATCAGAAACACTTGTAAACAACAGCTCTCAAAAAGGGATCACTTGGAAAACAGGAGACACTCACAGTCCCATGGGTTCCCAACTCGGATCTGTGCATAGGCCTTTTTAAGTCTGCTTACAACCTCATCATGGATGCTTTCATGCACAAACTAAGCAAAAAAAGAGATATTTGAGGGCATAGTACGATCAATGCACACATTTTCAAACAATGAATGTTATTGAAAGTTATTGAAATATGGTAATCTCTAAAAACATTAGCAAATCAAAGCATGTTTTATTTTTAATTATATTCTCATTTTAATATTAACTATATGAAGTTTAAAATTTCCTTTTAGGTAGATATTAGAATAAAATCATAAGCCATGTCTTTTTTTTTTTTTTTTTTTTTTGAGACAGAGTCTCACTCTGTCACCCAGGCTAAAGTACAGTGGTACAATCTCAGCTAATTGCAACCTCCATCTCCCAGGTTCAAGTGATTCTCATACCTCAGCCTCCCAAGTGGCTGGGATTGCAGGCACCCACTACCATGCCTGGCTAATTTTTTGTATTTTTAGTAGAGATGGGCTTTTGCCATGTTGGCCAGGTTGGTCTTGAACTCCTGACCTAAGGTGATCCATCCACCTTGGCCTCCCAAAGTGCTGGGATTACAGGCATGAGCCACCTCACCCAGTCCATAAGCCATGTCTTTATCAAGTTTCCAAGGATGTATTTGGCTAAACTTCGCAAATGCATTAAAGAAGGCCTCAAGTATATCTGTCCCATACTGTTAACTCTAAGTCTCAGTGAACACAGAGCAGAGTGGTAATTAACTTCTGCTTAGTAACTACAAACACTTAGCCCCAGGCCACAGAGGTCTCTAGAGGAGGCCTTAATTAGATGAGGATAACCCTTGCACTCTCTGGGTAGTTGTGAGGTCCATGCTATGCTCCTAGTGGCAGAGCTGAATTTGCCAAACCATTCTCTGAGTTAGTCTACATATGATGAATGAATTGACATTATGATAACTAGTCATGAAGCAGCCCACAGTATTGGAATTTATATATATATATATATGCGGTACTAACTCTTTCTAAGGAAATCTATTTGAACAATGGCTAATATTATCTATTAATATTTAACACTAATATAAAGGACATCTATGAATATTTGCTCCAAAACACACACAAAAAATAAAAATTGGCTGAACAGTGAAATATTTGGCTTTCATGTCATTTCATATTTTACCATGTAATGAAGGGTATAATCACTTGGAGTACACAGTTTTTTCTTAGCTTTAATGTAATCTTTAATGGCAATTTAATGTGTACGATGAACAAATTTAGTAAACTGTAATGTTACAAATATAGTATCAGATTTTTTGAGAATTTCAGCTATGTAAAAACAAAGATTTATTTTCATTTGTACAAAACATCTGAAAAAACAAGTATGAAAACTGTGAGAGGCTGGGCACGGTGGCTCACAAGTGTAATCCCAGCACTTTGGGAGACCGAGGCAGGTGGATTACCTAGGGTCAGGAGTTTGAGACCAGCCTGGCAAACATGGCAAAACCCTGTCTCTACTAAAAATACAAAAATTAGCCAGGCATAGTGGTGGGCACCTGGAGTCCCAGCTACGTGGCAGGCTGAGGTGGGAGAATCGCTTGAACCTGGGAGGTGGAGGTTGCGGTGAGCTGAGATCATGCCATTGCACTGCACCCTTGCCAACAGAGCAAGATTCCAACTCAAAAAAAAAAAAAAAAAAGAGAGAAAAGTGTGAGAAAGACAAAGATAATTTTCATATATCTTTTAGCTTATTCTAATTAATTTAGATGTCAGTCTTATAAAGAATTTGTTCACACTCATTGTGAATGAGAGCAAAAGCCCAAAGCCAATTCCTTAATAATTCAACTGAAGGCCTTTTTATTACAAAAGGAAAACTCAACTATAAAAAATGGCTCAAGTTCAAAAGAGCTAAAAATAATTTTTTTTAAAATGATAAATTCAGCCAAATTTTGTACCTAACTAAAACTTGCTCAGGGCGGGGTGTGGTAGCTCCTGCCTATAATCCCAGCACTCTAGGAGGCCAAGGTGGGTGGATCACCTGAGGTTAGGAGTTCAAGACCAGCCTGGCCAACATGGTGAAACCTCATTTCTACTAAAAATACAAAAATTAGCCAGGCATGGTGGTGCACGCCTGTAATCCCAGCTACTCAGGAGGCTGAGGCAGGAGAATTACTTGAACCTAGGAGGTGGAGGTTGCAGTGAGCAAGATCGCACCACTACACTCCAGCCTGGCAATAGAGCAAGACTCTGTCTCAAAAAACAAAAAAAAACTTACTCAGTTACTGTATAGTCTTTTAGTACCATAAAGTCATGAAAATCAAAGTTGTAACATATACTAAACTGAAGTCCAGCTCAATCTAAGTATAGAGATTAAACTTCCCAAATCCCACACTGAAGCTAAACCACATCTCCTTATATACACTTAACGTTAATCTGTTGTCTCTATATATATGTATGCAGGCTATATACGTATATAGAGAGGTCTCAGGTATACAGAATAATTTGCTTTTCAATGAATCATGTCATTTCAAGTCAAAGCTAAAAGTAGACTTGAGGCTAAAAATTAAAATGTTTATTGATTGATTGGCTGAGACAGGATGTTGCCCTGTCCCCAAGGCCAGAGAGCAGTGGTGCAGTCATAGCTCATTGCAGCCTCCTTGTCCTGGGCTCTATCAATCCCCCTGCCTCAGCCTCCCAAGTATCTGGCTGGGACTACAAGCATGAGCCATCATGTCTGGCTAATTTTTTTTTAACTTTTTGTGGAGACAGGGTATCGCTATGTTGCCCAAGCTGGTCTCGAACTACTGGGCTCAAGCAATCCTCCTGCCTTGGCCTCCCAAAATGTTGGAATTATATGTTTGAACGACCGTGCCCAGCCTAAAATATTTAAATTATATGTTTGAGCCACTGTGCCCAGCCTAAAATGTTGAAAATGTTTTACTATTTAAAATGTTTTTATAAAAAAGCAAGACTCTATTTTTAGCTAATAGTTTAATAATTTTTAACATTTTTATCTTGTTTGATTCTCTAAGTTACATTGGACTTTTTCCATATTGTTCTAGGAGAAGGACTGAAAATAGTTCTCATCTCCTAGTCCAACTCCAATCAATTGGTGGTGGAACCCCTATTAGCTTGGGGTAGGGAAAAGGCAAAGTCCCTGATTGATTAACAACATGTGCCATGAGCACAGAAGGAGAACTGGGCCACATATTTGTCAGCTGCATCTAGAGAGCACATTGTTCTAGCAGTATTGCTGACACCTCCCTAACAGCAGATCTCATTCAAAAGTAGTGTTTAAGAGCAAGACAATCTCACGGGCCTCTGCAGACATACTCACCAGTCTTCGTGCAGTGGTACACCTCTGGCCAGCTGTTCCCACAGCAGCGAAGAGAGCTGATGGAACAACTAAGTTGAGGTCTGCATCTTCAAAGGCTTAGGAAAGCACAAATACATCCATCAGTGAAGCAAAACAGGTAGACAGGTATTTGTTAGCTGGTATAAAACAATGCGGGGTTTTTTTTTTTTTTGAGATGGAGTTTCACTCTTGTCACCCAGGCTGGAATGCAGTGGTGTGATCTCGGCTCACTGCAACCTTCCCCTCCCAGGTTCAAGCTATTCTCCTGCCTCAGCCTCCCGAGTGGCTGGGATTACAGGCATGTGCCACCACACTTGGCTAATTTTTGTAATTTTAGTAGAAATGGGGTTTCACCATGTTGATCAGGTCAGTCTCAAACTCCCGACCTCAAGTGATCCACCCACCTCGGCCTCTCAACATGCTGGGATTACAGGCATGAGCCACAATGCCCAGCCAACAATGTTTTTATAAAGTACAGTAAGAGAACATCAAAACTATTGTTGTAAAGTAAGCATATGAATGTCACAGAGACATATACACACATCAGGCGGAAAGGCACACTCTTTCTCCAAGGAAGACTATGAGCACTTTAATCTTTACCCAGATACAGAGGGGTAAATTAAGGTTCTCACTCCTCTGGCCTCTTCATCTTTTATCTCTCAGGGATTTTTTATGTCTATTCTTTTTTTTTTTTTTTTTGAGAAGGGGTCTCACTCAGTCAACCAGGCAAATGGGGTCTCACTCTGTCACCCAGGCTGGAGAGAGTGGCACTGCAGCGTTGACCTCATGGGCTCAATCAATCCTCCCACCTCAGCCTCCCAGTGGCTAGGACTATAGGTGCGCACCACCACACCCAGGTAATTTTTGTATTTTTTGTAGGGATGGGGTTTCACCACGTTGTCCAGGCTGGTCTCAAATTCATCTGCCTTGGCCTTCCAAAGTGCTGGGATTACAGGTGTGAGCCACCACACCCAGCCTATTTTAACTTTCCAAGCCTCGGTTTCCTCATCTAAAAAATGGGGCAATAATGCCTAGGATAATAATGGATGGTAGTAGGCAGTTAAGGAAGAGCTGTTCTCTAAGGTCTGGCTGCCAAGATACAGTAGTAGCATTTGTCATTTGCTATACTGTCACTTCAGGTACCTAATCATTTTAAGTCTCAGAATATAACCTTCAAATTAGATTAATAACAGTATTTACTTCATAGGATTGTTGTAGGGATTAAATGAAATAATGCATATAAAACAGCTGAACACAATACCTGGCAGACACTAGTGCTCACTAAATGCGAACTTTATTTTTTACTGAAGTCTCTCTTTAAAAGTTCATCCAGAGGCTGGGCACAGTGGCTCACACCTGTAATCCAAGCACTCTGGGAGGCCGAGGCAGGTGGATCACCTAAGGTCAGGGGTTCAAGACCAGCCTGGTCAACTTGGTGAAACCCCATCTCTGCTAAAAATACAAAAATTACCCAGGTGTGGTGGTGTGTGCCTGTAATCCCAGCTACTTGGGAGGCTGAGGCAGGAGAATAGCTTGAACCTGGGAGGTGGTGGTTGCAGTGAGCCGAGATCATGCCATTGCACTCCTCTTGCCTGGGTGACAGAATGAGACTCCATCTCAAAAAAAAAAAAAAAAAGAAAAAAGTTAATGCACAGCAAACCCTTTATCATATACTTCTTATATCTTACACATACTTATGTGTGTCAACTACAAATATCTGAGCATTTTTGTGACAAATTTAGACAGTTAAAAAAGAGCATCAAGTAATCTCTAAGCCTGTAGGTGATTTTTTTAAATGCCTTAAGGACATGTTTCTTCCCAATATAAAAGCGCTCGATATTCCACTAAAGACAAAATAATGTTTTGAAATCTAAAGAAATGATCAAGTCATATAAGAATTACTTAAGTTATTCTAGAGAAATGCGGCCAGTTTTTAGCCAACAGAAGAAGAAAAAACAAGAAATAATGCCAAACTCCAATGGCAATGGAAGCCTTATTCACAGGTTCTAAATCCCAGGTAACATGTTCTAAACATGAATACCTTTCCTTCCTAGTTATTTATGCCTTCAAACCAAGCTTGTGTCCTATCTCCCCAGTAAAATTCCTAAACATAGGAACTAGGTCTCAGGCATACGCAACATGGAAGAAATAAGATCCTAAATGAGACAAGTTCCATATATTCAGGATGGCCATTGTGAAAACTATGAACAGAAAACTAACAAAAACAAAAGAGCAGCCTTACCAATAATGGCATTATTTCCTCCAAGTTCCAACAAACTTCTCCCTTTAAAAAAATTACACATACAAATGAATGGCTAGTTCCGTATTTACTACACACGGCTATATAGCCTAACCCCAACTGTTAAATTATATAGCCTGTCCAATTATTTTTTAAATAGCCTATCCCATTCATACAGCTATCTCAATTACACCCTATCCCAATTATTTTTCACTTATTTTCTCATTTTAAAGTAGCATTACTATTGTATCAATATCAAATGTCCTGATTTTGGTAACTACTGTGGTTATGCAAGAGAATGTCCACAATATTAGGAAATACACCAAAATATTTAGTAATAAAGAGAAACAACATCTTCGACTTATTCCAAACAGTTCAACAATAATACGCACTCACAGAATGTGTGTGTGTGTGTGTGTGTGTGTGTGTGTGTGAGAGAGAGAGAGAGAGAGAGAGAGAGAGAGAATAGATCTTGCTGGAGAGAGAGAAAATGATCAATCAAATGGGACAAAATGTAGGCAATTAGGGTATACAGGAATTCCTTATGTTGGTCTTGTAATTAGGTTTGAAATTATACAAGAAAGTCTACAGGCAAATCAAACCACCCTGAATGCGCCCAATCTTGTCTGAAACTATTCAAGAAAACAAAGTAAAATGGGGCAGTCACTATAGAAAACAGCAAGGCAATTATCCCAAAAAAATTAAACAGAGCCTAGCCAACATGGCAAGACCCTGTCTCTACAAAAATTAAAACAAATTAGCTGGGTGTGGTAGTGCCTGCCTGTAGTCCCAGCTACTCAGGAGGCTGAAGCCCAGGAATTTGAGACGACAGTGAGCCGTGATCACACCACTGCACTCCAGCCTAAGCCAACAGAACAAGACTGTCTCGAATGAATGAATGAATTACTACATGATCAAGCAATTTCATTTCTGAGTATAAGCAGGGACTCTGTATTTATTTGTACACCAATATTCATAGTAGCATTATTTACAATAGCTGAAAGGTGATAGGAACCCAAGTGTACATTAGCTGATGAATTAGTAAAGTAAATGTGGTATATAAATATGATCAAATATCATGCAGCCTTTATTTTATTTTATTAATTTTTCTTTTCTTTTCTTTTCTTTTTTTTTTTTTTTTTTTTATTCGAGACAGGGTCTGACTCTGCTGCCCAGGCTGGGGTTTGGTGGCATGATTATGGCTCACTGCAACTTCAACCTCCTGAGTTCAAGCAGTTCCCCCACCTCAGCCTCCCAAGTAGCTGGACCACCATGCCAAGCTCATTCTTGGACTTTTTTTGGCAGAGACAGAGTCTTGCCATGTTGCCCATGCTGGGCTCAAACTCCTGGGCTCAGATCCTCCCGCCTTGGCCTTCCAAAGTGCTAGGATTACAGGCATGAGCCCCCATGCCCGGCTTATTATACAGCCTTAAAAATGAAATCCTATTACATGCTACAAGATGGTTGTACCTTGTACACATGGAAAATGAAATAAGGTAGTCCCTAAAGGATGAATACTTATGATTCCACTCATATGAAAGATGTCAAAATCAATGAAACGGAGCAAAGGGTGGCTACCAAGGGCTGGGTATAGGGGAAGAAGGGATTAGTGTTCACAGGGTATGGAGTTTCAGTTTTGCAAGATGAAAAAGTTCTAAAGATAGGCTGTACAATAATGTGAATGTAGTTGACACTACTGTACTGTGTACCATCTTAACCATTTTTAAGTAAATTTCATGCTGTGTGGACTTAGAAAGAAAGAAAGAAAGAAACAGAAAAGGGGAAAGGGGGAAGGGGGAAGGGAAGGGAAAGGGAAAGGGAAAGGGAAAGAGAAAGGGAAAGGGAAAGGGAAAGGGAAGGGTAAATTCCAACCTCATGTCACAATTTTTTTTTTTTTTTGAGACGGGGTCTCGCATCTCACACTGTCGCCCAGGCTGGAGTGCGGTGGCACAATCTCCGCTCACTGCAACCTATGCCTCCCCGGTTGAAGTAATTCTCATGCCTCAGCCTCCCAAATAGCTGGGATTATAGGAGCCTGACACCACACCCAGCTAAAGTTTTGTATTTTTAGTAGAGACAGGGTTTCACTATGTTGGCCAGGCTGGTCTTGAACTCCTGACCTCATGATCTGCCTGCCTCGGCCTCCCAAAGTGCTGGGATTACACCATGAGCCACCATGCCTGGCCTCATGTAACAATTTTTTAAATTTTTATATTATTACACAACCTGTATCATTGCCTGAAGTCATAAATGTGCTTAAATACTCACTAAAGCACAAGCAACAACAATTAAAAGGCAAACTAGATTTTATCAAAATTAAAGCCTTTTGTGCTTCAAAAGACATCAGGAAAAAGTGAAAACAACCTACAGAATGCCAGAAAATGTTTGGAAGTCAATCAGAATTTGTATATGGAATATATAAAGAACTCTTAAAATTTAAGAATATAAAAGACGACTCAATTAAAAATGGGCTCTGGATTTGAATAGACATCTTAAATGGCCAATTAGCACATGAAGAGATTCTCAATATCATTAGTCCCTAGCAAATTTCATCTTCTCCGCTTTCTCCCCTTTTCCTTACTCAAGGCAGTAGTTTGTTCTTGGCTAAGTAGTAGTAGTAGAATTATAATTTTTAAAATATATCTGCCTGTCTTAAGTTATAGGTGATTTTCTTGGAAGAGCTGGTGGTTAGGAATGTAGTTAGAGAGCACCTGATAGAGAACTGGAAAGATGTAGAAAGTATAGATCCCTCCTCTTCTGCCAAACATCACTTGCAGCCAGGCAGGAGAAGTGGACATCAGGCATAAAAGCTTCTGTTTCCTTCCTTTTCTTCTTTACACCTAGCATAGTGCTATGCTGTAGCCAGCAAGCTGTCATTAATTCAATGATTGCAGCAGAGGCTAGAGTTGGTGTAGCATTTGCTGGCTTTTGGTAATAACAGCCACATGTCTTCATAATTAATATTCATTTGAGGCCAGGCACGGTGGTTTACACCTGTAATACTAGCACTCTGTGAGGCCGAGGTGAGTGGATCAGAAGTTTGAGACCAGCCTGGCCAATAAGGTGAAACCCCGCCTCTACTAAAAATACAAAAGTTAGCCAGGCATGGTGGTACACACCTGTAGTCCCAGCTACTCGAGAGGCTGAGGCAGAAGAATCGCTTGAACCCAGGAACCGGAGGCTGCAGTGAACCGAGATTGTGCCACTGCCCTCCAGCCTGGGCAACAGAGTGAGACTCCGTCTCAAAAAATTATATATATACATATACATATATATGTATATATATTCACTTGATGCTTACCTGTTTCAGAGCAATGAATGAGAACATACTCTCCTGTTGCCACATATGCTCCTGATATCACAAATGAATAAAATTTATTCACATGGAAGCTGATTTTAAAGTGCACCTAAGGAAATTTATCAACAAAAGATCAGTAATAAACATATGTCTAAGGCCAGGCACAGTGGCTCATGCCTGTAATCCCAGCATTTGGGAGGCTGAGGCGGGCGAATCGCCAGAGGTAAGGAGTTCGAGAGCCTGGCCAATGTGGTGAAACCCCATCTCTACTAAAAACACAAAAATGAGTTGGGCTTAGTGGTGCACACCTGTAGTCCCAGCTACTTGGGAAGTTGAGGCAGGAGAATCACTTGAACCCAGGAGGCAGAGGTTGCAGTGAGCAGAGATTGCGCCACTGCACTCCAGCCTAAGTGACAGAGCAAGACTGTCTCAAAAAAAAAAAAGAATGGTATTTATGGCCTGCTATATAACTTTTCTAGAATATAGGTTAGTAATGTCTATCAAGAGTCCTGACCTAAGTAGATAATCAACAAACATATTCAACACTGGAGAAACAGCTAAATAAAATTTGGTCATCATGATGGAATACTAGAGTAATTTTTCTTTTCATGACTCTTAATAACTTAGGGGAAAGGTATTAAGACATCGGAAAATAAAATAAAATGGAAATAATATAATCTCAACTAAATATAAATGCCCAGAGGAAAGACTGGAAGACACTATCAAATTGTAAGGAGGGATTTTATTGGTGGCCTTATGGGCCATAGGTTTCTTTCTTTCTTTTTAATTGTGGCGGAAAATCCACACAATGTAAAATTTACTTAAAAATGGTTAAGATGGTACACAGTTCAGTAGTGTCAAGTACATTCACGTTATTGTACAGCCTATATTTAGAACTTTTTCATCTTGCAAAACTGAAACTCCATACCCTATAAAAACTAATCCCTCCTTCCCCTACACCCAGCCCTTGGTAGCCGCCCTGCTCTCTATTTCATTGATTTTGACAACTTTCATATGAGTGGAGTCATAAGTACTTGTCCTTTAGGGACTACCTTATTTCACTTACCATAATGTGTACAAGGTACAACCATCTTGTAGCATGTAATAGGATTTTTTCTTTTTAAGGTTGCATAATAAGAAGGGCATGGTGGCTCATGCCTGTAATTCTAGCACTTTGGGAGGCCAAGGCAGGAAGATCTGAACCCAGGAGTTTGAGCCCAGCATGAGCAACATGACAAGACCCTGTCTCTGCCAAAAAAAAGTCCAAGAATGAGCTTGGCATGGTGGTCCAGCTACTTGGGAGGCTGAGGTGGGGGAACTGCTTGAGCTCAGGAGGTTGAGGTTGCAGTGAGCCACGATCATGCCACTACAACCCAGCCTGGGCAGCAGAGTCAGACCCTGTCTCAAAAAAATAAATAAATAAAAATTAATAAAAAAAAAATTTAAAAAGGCTGCATGATATTTCATGTTGAAAAGTCTACTCTTTCCCCATTGAAATATCTTGTCACCTTTGACACAACTGACCATAAATGCAAGGGTTTATTTCTGGACTTTCAATTCTACTCCACTGATGTTTATGTCTATCCTTATGCTGGTGCCACATAGTCTTGATTACCGTAGTTTTGCAGTAAATTTTTTAACTGAGAAGTGAGAGTCCCTCCATTTTTTTCTTTTTCAAGATTGTTTTGGCTTTTTAGAGTCCTTTGCATTATCATATGAATTTTAGGATTAACTTGTCAATTGTTACAAAACAAAAACCTGCGATTTTTAAAGGACTTGCATTGAATCTGTAGATCACATGGGCCACACTGATTATCTTAACAATATTAAATCTTCTAAAAAATGAAAAGGGGATATCTACCCATTTATTTAGGTCATCTTTAATTTATTTTGATGATGATTTGTAGTGCTCTGTGCAACAGACTTACACTTCTTTTGTTAAATGTATTCCTAAGTATTTTATTCCTTTTGATGTTACTATAAATTGAATTGTTTTCTGAATTTCATTTTTGGATTGTTCATTGTTAATGCATAGAAATATAATTGATTTTTGTATATCAATCTTGTGCTCTACAACCTTGCTGACCTTTTTTATTAGGTCAGCAAGGTTGTAGAGCACAAGATTGGTATACAAAAATCTATGCTGGCAATGCCTACATTGTTAAATGGCTGACAGATTAACTAGACAAGTCTCGTCTTATGCTGGGGTTGAAGTCTAAAATTCAGCCTAACAGCCAAAAATTCATAGCCAATATTATCCTTGAAAACTTTGGAAATCATCCATAAAGCACAGTACAGTATACAAAGCTATGTCTATACAGCCTTTTTCAACCATGCATCCATGAAATATGCATGAGAGAAGAGTGGATTTAAGCCTTTTATTCCATACTCACTCTAAGTTCTGTATTCAGTGCTCCTGTTTAAATGACATTTTTCTTCTTTAATATGCCAAACAGGACTAGTAGAATTTGATAAATATTTTACTATACCCATTTAGAGAGAAAATGACTTCCTTTCATAAATTTTATTATTTAAATTTAGGACCTCCCTAACATTCAACTGCTAATAACTGTACCCTTTTCTTTTACTTAGACATTCAAATAAACATGACCACTGTCTCCATGGAAAAGGTTGAGGGGTAAGCAAAAACTCATCTTTTAGATTTCACCTCCATATTTGAGAGAACTGAAATCCTCATTAGAAAACCAACACTTACCAAACCTCTCCTGTACCATCAGGGCCACCTGTTTTCCCACCTGAGTGCTCCCAGTGAAGGACAGTAGGTTCACTCGTTCATCTTTGGCCATTGCTGTGCTGCAGAGGAACAGACATGGTCAGTCACCCAAGCACAGAACCCAGGAATGGCAACATCAATGGTACCCAGCACTTCCCTTGGAAAAGCAGTCCCTCAAAGCTAAAGGAAAGTCTATCCCGGGGGAGCAATGGAAGGTCTTCAATGAAAAGGGACAAAAAGTTTTTCACAAGTAAGGCAGAACAGGCTAACCTGCTGTGAGCATTTGAATAGAAATCACCTAGAGGAAGCTGTTAGGGAAGAAAGTCTTCCCTGTTATGATCTTAGCATTTCCTTGCTGAACATCAGTTTTACAGACTTCTAACTGCCGTATAATTCTTTTAAGAACTAAAACTTGGGCAGGACCAGCCTGGGCAACATGGTGACACCTCATCTCTACAAAAAATACTAAAATTAGCCAGTGTGGTGGCATGCGCCTATAGTCCCAGCTACTTGGGAGGCTACTTGGAGGCTGAGATGGGAGAATCACTTGAACCCAGGAAGCAGAGGTTGCAGTGAGCCAAGATTGTGCCATTGCACTCCAGCCTGGGCAACGAGAG
Source organism: Cacajao melanocephalus (assembly GCA_963573385.1). Lineage (NCBI taxonomy): Eukaryota > Metazoa > Chordata > Mammalia > Primates > Pitheciidae > Cacajao > Cacajao melanocephalus. The sequence goes on from CAUYLG010001540.1 coordinate 64,330, forward strand.
TCAAACTATGTCTCAAAAAATAATAATAATAATAATAATATTAAATTAAAAATTAAGACTTAAAAGCCTGTAGGGAAATATCCTAAAGCAGGGGGTCCCTAAGCCCCAGGATGCCAACCAGTACCAGTCTGTGGCCTAGTAGAAACCAGGCTGAACAGTAGGAGGTGAGCAAGTAGGTGGGCCAGTAAGCATTACTGCCTGGGCACCACCTCCTGTCAGATCAGCAGCAGCATTAGATTTTCATAGGAGGGTGAACACTGTTGTGAACTGCGCATGCAAGGGATCTGGATTGTGTGCTCCTTATGAGAATCTAACTAATGCCTGATGATCTGAGGTAGAACGATTTCATCCCAAAACCATAAACCATCCCCTTGCTGTGGGCCATGGAAAAATTGTCTTCCACAAAACCAGTCCCAGTCCCTGGTACCAAAAAGGTTGGGGACTTCTATCTTAAAGTATTCCTCATGGAAGCTGACTTACAAAGCCTATGCTAGGATTTCCAGTTGCTTCTAAGGAATGCAGATCAGACACTATTGATTTGAACCTCTTTGTTCCAAGTTCAGTGCTTCAAAGGGTCCAATGTCAGCCAAGCAGGGCAGCCACAGAGCCAATATGGACAGCTTGGCTCAGTTACCTAGGTCAGTCTTCCCAGGTTCAACCCAGCAAGCATGAGCACTAATACTCAAAGTGGCTGCTACTTACCATGCTCCTGTACACACTACCATAATTTTCTGAGCAACTGCAAGGTCAACATGAAGGACTAGACTCTCACAATGCAAGAATACAGTCAGAGGCCGAAAGACTCATGTTTTAAATGACACTCAGATAATATTTCACTCTGCATTGTACATGTGAGAGTTGTATTTTCTAAAATTTTCTCATCAATATGAAAACCAGAGTCATGTATTGCTCCTTTTTGAGATTGCCAGGAAGTACAATAGTACGTTAAAAGTGTTGGAAGAAGAGACAAACACTTTAGCCACACCAGTATGGGTTGTAAGACTTGACTCCTAGAAAAATCACCTGATGAAAGTCTAAGCTGGTAAGAACAACCTCAGCTTTCATCCCTGTTCAGCGCAATTATAGTCCATGTCATCTTAACATCATGCCAAGTAAAAGCAGCAAGACATAAAAGGCCGCATATTGTATGACTACATTTATACAAAGTGTCTCAAATAGGCAAATCCATACAGACAGAAAAGTCTTTAGTAGCTGTCAGGGCATGAGGGTAGGGGGAATGGGAAGAGACGGCCAATGGATATGGGATTTCTTTCTAGACTGATCAAAATGTTCTGGAATAAGATAATGGTGACAGCTGTACAATACTCTGAATATTCTAAATACCACTATATTGTCCACTTTAAAAGAGATAATTTTATGGTATGTGAATTGTGAAGTATATGACAATTAAAAAGGAAAAAACAATTTTATTAAAAAGAAGCTGTGTTCCTAGGGTTCCCTTTTTTGGTCAGCTGAGAAACTCAGATAGTAGGCTAGGTTCTTGGCAGGCAGTGAGACCCCAGACTTCAATTCCATAGCTTTCTTTGTAAGTAAACACCTTGATAAACCAAGTGTCAGGAAGTCACAGGCTGCCGACCATTACAGCAGTTTGTTATTTCAATATATAAACACCTTACAAATAGTACCTCTGGGCAATTAAAAAGACAATTCTTATTCATCCTCCAATAGAGCTTAGGTATTAATAAAATAAGAACCCAACAAAGTCTTCAAAAATAATGATTTCAAAAAACCATTCTCATCTCCTTGGTTATAGTGAGTTTCTTATTCTAGTAAAGATGATTCTGGCTGGTCAACCTGAGGTCCTTCAACAGAAGGATGCTCTCAGCCTAGTGACCTACCCAATATCTGCTCCACCACAAGTCAAGGAACAAATTCCCCCAGGCAGCTTGTTGTCCTCCAGAACCTTGGCTATTATCCTAGAAAGGAAAAAACAATTATTGAAGCAATAATTTATTTTTTTAAAAAAACAAGAATAAATTCCAACCACTTGATTCTCCTTTCTTCAGTTTTCTCTCACATCCCTCAAACATACTACTCTCTTGCTTTTTCAGCCCACTTTTCAATTTCTAAGTCACTGTTCCTAAATGGCCTTCTAACATTAAGAATCCTTTTATACCAGACTCTGCCCTCAAACATTCAGACCTGGATTTGTCCTCACATATTGAAAATGACATTTTCAAAAAACTATTAGAATTCTTTTTTTTTTTTTCTTTTTTGTCCTAAAAGGATCTTGAGGCCAGGTGTGGTGGCTCATACCTGTAATCCCAGTCCTTTGGGAAGCCGAGGCAGGTGGATCACTTGAGCTCAGGAGTTCAAGGCCAGCCTGGCCAACATGGTAAAACCCCATCTCTACTAAAAATATAAAAATTAGCTGGGCATGATGATGGGAGCCTGTAATCCCACCTACTCTATAGGCTGAGATAGGAGAATTGCTTGAACCCAGGAGGTGAAGGTTGCAGGGAGTTGGAGGTTGCAGTGAACCAAGATCATGCCACTGCACTCCAGCATGGGAGACAGAGCATGATTCCATCTCAAAAAAAAAAAAAGAAAAGAAAAGAAAAAAATCTTGAGAAGAAGAAAAAAACATAAAACATAAATAGAAGACATAAAGCATTTTTCAGGTAGCTCAACTTATCATTGTTTTCAAGTATTTTCTGCCAAACTATGAGGATACATCTGGTTCAAGACAGCAGATTCAACATCACTGGGCCTTTTTTTTTTTTTTTTTTTGGTCTTTCACAAATCTATTAAAACAATGATTAAAAAGGAAAATAAAAAGGAAATGAAAAAAATTACAAAAAAAAAAGAGAACAAAAAAATAAAAGAAAAAAAAGAAAAAACAAAAAGAGAACAATAAAAAAGGAAATGAAAACGATAAAGGAAATTGGAGGTCGTCCCCACCAGCAAATATATTTAAACACATCTCTGCAAAGCAGAGTTAGAGAAGTTGTAAAGTACAAACTGGGAAAGGGGAAAGGATCCTCAAAACCTAAATAAATCCACAGACACAAAAGAGGGAGCTGGGGCCACCACGCAGAACCTTGAAGGAGCTTGGGGCTAGTTCCCACCAAACCACATCGGTCAGAAAATATCAGTGCCCTGCAGGCTAAACAACTGTGGACAAGCAGAGTTTGTGCCCCTGTTAAAATGAGAAATACAGTTACATGCTACTTAAATCTGATTTTGAGTTGTAGAAAAAAAAAGACTAAAATAATTCTTGTTTCTTTGAAATAGAATTCCATTCATTTTGAGTTTCCAGAGGACCAATAGAGCAAAGGTTCTTTTCATCAGTCATCTCAATTTACTGGCTACTTTCCAATTTGTTTAAATTTCAAAAAGACCCAAATCCCAAACTCACTCTCATAGAAAAGATACCATTATCACACCTAAGTAAATTCCCCCAAAATACCCTTTATAGCTATTTTCTTTCTTCCCTCCAATCCAGGATCCAATCAAAGATCATGGACTGCAGCTCTCTTGTTCAAGACCAGGTTTCAGGCTGCACAATTCTTTCCAGAGACTTCGGGTGTATATATTGTCTGCACAAGTAGGTTGTACTCTCTTTAAGGGCAAGGCTTTTGTTTTGCACCTATGGGTAAAGGTTAACAAGCCCCTGTCCCTAAGGCATGAGAATCTAACTTTAAGTTAAACTCTAGCTCTGTTATCCAAGTTACCTGATAAGTGTCAGGGTGCCATCAATGTTTCTTAGACAACCAGCTTATGGTAAAAATGACCCTTGCCCGGTCACTTGCATCTGAGCTGGGATAACTATCAGTGAGCTATTAATGGGAATACCATGCTTTTTGGCTTTTCCTGAGTGCAGTGACACTTGCAACTGCATGTCCCTGTGGCCCCTGAAAGCTACAATTGTTACAAGAGATTTTGGTTTCTGTGGGGCATTAGGCTTTAAGCCAGGGTAACCCTACACCTGTCCGATGTGGCTCTCACTTCCTTGTACCTGTGTGACTGTGACAAGAACACTGATTGTAGAGGAATACCTGATGCCATACCCCTCACAAGCCGTGTTCCTGTCCTACATCCTTCTGAATACACAGAGGAACCATATGTGGGCTGTGGTCATCTTAGGAATCTGAACATTTAGTTGAATTTAAGAAGACCTCCTTGTGGCACTGCATCACCCTTGGTTAATTCCAACAAAATTTGGCATCATTTACTTATTACCTTCCATTACAAAAGCAGATTAACATTTTCAATGCTGTGAAAACTATCAACCAGCATATATTAAACTCCTACATGAATGTTTCAAACCATTTAAAGCAAAAAACATAAAAGGCTTAAAGCAAAACTAGTAACACAATGAACAATATTTTAGCCAGCTACTTCCTAACAATTGTTAAGTCAATTTTACTACTTCCACATTAATTATTCTACTGTTTTTCAAAAAACAAATGTTTATTTTTAGGCCCAGGCAGTGACGCATGCCTGTAATCCCAGCACTGTGGAAGGCTAAAGCAGGCAGATGACTTGAGGCCAGTAGTTCAAGACCAGGATGGACAACATGGTGAAAACCCATGTCTATAAAAGTTAGCCAGGTATGGCAGCATGCACCTGTAATCCCAGCTACTCGGGAGGTTGAGGCAGGATAATCGCTTGAACCAGGAGGCAGAGGTTGGAGTGAGCTGAGATTGTGCCACTGCATTCCAGCCTGGGTGTCAGAGCCAAGACTCTGTCTTAAAAAAAAGAAAAATTAGCCAGGAGTGGTGGCACATGCCTGTAACCCCAGCTACTCAGTAGGCTGAGGCACAAGAATCTCTTGAACCCAGGAGTAAGAAGCTACAGTAAGCTGAGATGGCCCCACTGCACTCCAGCCTGGGTGACAGAGACTCTGTCTCAAAATAAAAAATTAATACATACTACCCTTGCTCTTTTCCAGCTCATTTTCCAATTCCTAAGCCACTATTAACAAATAATCTTCTAGGCTGGGAGTGGTGGCTCATGCCTGTAATCCCAGGGAGGATTTGGGAAGCTGAGGCGGGTGGATCACGAAGTCAGGAGATTAAGACCATCCTGGCCAACATGGTGAAACCCCACCTTTACTACAAATACAAAAATTAGCTGGGTGTGCTGGCTCACGCCTGTAATCCTAGCTACTCAGGAGACTGAGGCAGGAGTATCACTTGAATCAGGGAGTCGGAGGTTGTAGTGAGCCAAGATCGCACCACTGCATTCCAGCCTTGTTACAGAGCGAGAGTCCGTCTCAAAAATAATAATAATCTTCTAAGATAAGAGCCCTCTTACCCACAAACTCCACCCCAATCTCTCTACTAACAACTCTGAAATCAAAATGCAGACCATGCACACAATGGAACATCAAAGGTACATCCTAATCCTACATGGGAAGGCACCCTAACTCTATATATCCTCCAAATTCCAGAATAAATCAGTCACATTGCTTATATGACTTAATCAGAGCTACCAGGTTCTCAAATATAAATAAGTAAAACACTAATAATTTTTTAATCAAGAGATGAACATTTTAGTATTAGATGAATCAGCAGATAGGTATAATAATCAGTTTTATTAACACTCTATTAAGCAAAAGCAATAAAAGTATTAGCTGGATAGAAATCTATTCTTAGCCAGGCGCGGTGGCTCATACCTGTAATCCCAGCACTTTGGAAGGTCAAGGCAGGCGGATCACCTGAGGTCAGCAGTTCAAGACCAGCCTGGCCAACATGATGAAACTCCATCTCTACTAACTGTACACAAATTAGCCAGGCGTGATGGTATGTGCCTGTGATCCCAGCTACCCAGGAGGCTGAGGCAGGAGAATCACTGGAACCCAGGAGACAGAGGCTGCAGTGAGCCAAGACTGAGCCACTGAACTCCAGCCTGGGTGACAAAGCAAGAGTCCATCTCAAAAAAAAAAACTATTCTCAAAACCATTAACTTGTTGAATAGTGAGAAAATATAGCTTCTAAACTGCAAAAATATTTCCTTCCCACTGAAGATGATTTTATTTTCCAAGTGACAAAATAATGTCTGTAAGAGTTCAATAAATATGTCAATATCTGGCATGTTTCCAAAGAGTTAAATTAAATGACATGGCACTGAAAGCACTCTATATAAAAATGATATTACAAGCAAAGGAAAAAGAGGTTATCCAAATTCCATGCTTAAATAAATGTGATTCTTTGATGTCCGATTAAAAAGTCAGGGGGCCTATCAATCACCCTTTCAATATTATTCCATATTCAGGAAAAAGAAAGCCACACATACTTACTTTGTGACAGCCACACTAATCAGGGAAGTTGTTGGAGCTCCTTTCCTTAAAAAGGTTAAAAAAAAAACTTATTTGATGGAAACCATAAATATCTTTTACTATCAAACAGAAGCAAAAGTGTTTGTGAGAAAAAGCTCTGCCAGTTAGACAACTGATAAATGAGTCTAGTAACTGAAACAGAAATCTGTCCTTCAGCTTGGTGTCTTTGAGACCTACAGAACGAAACTTTCATAAACATAAAATATCACCAAGCAATTCTGAATCAGCTTCCTACATTGATTACAGGAATCATTAGGTTAACCTCAGCTAATTATGGGAACTGAGTGAACAGAAATCTATCAACGTGCTGCATTAACTAAACTTGCCTCAGAAAACTCAAAGAGCTGAGGAAAACTATGCAATAAGCCTTTTGGATTAGAATGCTGGAAAACATGATTTCCTTTCACCACATGGTGCAAAATTATTAGTCCCTTCAAATATGTCCTATTTTACAGTTAGTTTTTGAATACATTCAACCGAGTACCACACATTTAAAATGAATTAATAATTAGTGGAACAGACGCAAGCAAAATGAGCCAAAGACAATTGTCCTGATTTTTCTTATTTAATTTCTTCCACAGGACACAAAAGCAAAAAACAAGTAACTGTTTGCCATCTATAATATACAGACATTTTTACTATCAAATATTTTGTAGAGTTGAAACATTTAAGACATCAATAGGAACACTGACCAAGTGCCTAGAATTACTTGGGAGTTCACTATCAAAGTTTTATTGGACAGCGGCGGTGGCTCATGCCTGTAATCCCAACACTTTGGGAGGCCGAGACGTGTGATCACCTGAGGTGGTCAGGAGTTTGAAACCAGCCTGTCCAACACGGTGAAACCACGTTTCTAATAAAAATACAAAAACACAAAAAATTAGCCAAGCATGGTGGTGCATACCTGTAATCCCAGCTACCTAGGAGGCTGAGTCAGGAAAATTGCTTGAACCTGGGAGGTGGAGGTTGCAGTGAGCTGATATGGTGCCATTGCACTCCAGTGCAATGGGCGACAAGAGTGAAACTTCATCTCAAAAAAAAATTTTTTTAATTAAGTTTTATCAAAGAAGACAGGTGATGCACACCTATAATCCCAGTTACTCAAGAGGTTGAGGTAGTAGTACCTAGAAATGGCTATTTTGATCACTCACTGCTAGATAGGAAAGTGAGCAGTTCTTACCAGAGGCAGACATTTCCACAGATCATGGCAATGGCATTGTTCCAGCCATACACTGCCACAGGGAAATTGAATGCAGTGATGATTCCAACCAGGCCTACAGGATTCCACTGCTCGATCAGTGCGTGGCCAGGTCCTGAGGACAGGAAAAGGATGGAACATGCCAAAGCATGTTAATTTAATGCCCATCAAGTTAACAAGAACAAATGTACAGCAGTCCAGAGAAGATTCCAGACGCCTTATAGTGGGATATTGGTACACAGCTATGGGATATTGGTACATTAACAAATGTACAACAAAAGTGGTTATTACTGCACTACCTTGTAAATTACAATGATATTCATTACGCCTCTGATCCTCGTAGGAACTCTGTATAGATCAGAGCAGTATAAGTGCACCTGAGAGACAAAGACACTTTCCAGAGTTGATGGGTGCCCTAGGTGGTATGATCACAAAGGGCAGAACATGACCAGGGCACAGGGGCTTAGGCTCATGTTCTTTGTTCTTTGTTTTGTTTTGTTTTGAGTCAGTCTCGCTCTGTTGCCTAGGCTGGAGTGGAGTGGTGCGATCTCAGCTCACTTTAACCTGCACCTCCCAAGTTCAAGCAATTATGGAGCCCCAGCCTCCTGAGTAGCTGGGATTACAGGCATGCACCACCACACCTGGCTAATTTTTGTATTTTTAGTACAGAAGGGGTTTTACCATGTTGGCCAGGCTTGTCTCCAACTCCTGACCTCAAGTGACCCGCCTGCCTTGGCCTCCCAAAGTGCTGGGATTACAGGGTTGAGCCACCGCACCCAGCCTCCCATATTCTCTATGTTGCCTGATGAAGCCCTGGGCCACCTTCTCTGAATTCAAGACAAGGTGTTTCATTTGTTGGTGGAAGATGGGAAGGGGGAGTTCTAATAATTATATATATGTTGAATGAATGAATTGCACAAATCTTTATATTCACTGTAAGAAAACTAAAAATACAAATAAGCTGGGAGCAGTGGGGTCATGCCTGTAATCTCTAGGACTTCAGGTGACTGGCATGGGAGAATCACTTGAGCTCAGTTTAAGACTTGGATCAACATGGCAAGACTCCTGTCTCTACAAAAAAATAAATAAATAAATAATAAGCTGGGTGTAGACCGGGCGCAATGGCTCAGGCCCAGCACTTTGAGAGGTCGAGGCGAGTGGATCACGAGGTCAGGAGATCGAGACAATCCTGGCCAACATGGTGAAAGCCCATCTCTTTAAAAAAAAAAAATTAGCTGGGTGTGATTGGTATATGCCTGTAGTCCCAGCTACTTGGAAGGCTGCAGTGGGAGAACTGCTTAAGCCTGGGAAGTTGAGGCTGAAGTGACCTGTGATTGCTCCACTGCACTCCAGCCTGGACAACAGAGTAAGACCCTGTCTCAAAAAAAAAAAGGAAGGAAAGAAGAGACGAGACAAGAAGAGAAACAAAAATATTGTATTTTAAATACAAACTTTAAAGTCACCCAAAATCCCACAAGGGACTTATTTTAATTAAAGGCAGCTGGAGCAGTGCAGAACCATACCACAGGAATACAGTGGTTGACAAATCCTGGTTAAAAACAGACCAACTGGAAAGGCAGCTGTCCCAGCCATCAATCTTTCTGGCCACACTGACACTGCTAGCTAGGATGGGGGACCATACCAAATGCAGCACCTCACTCCCAGGCCCTTCTTAGTCTAGGCACCCTAATCCCTAGAGATGAAGTGTTGGCACAGCCTCTTCCTGGCAGGGCCTGCCTCCTCCTCTCCTGCCCTTCCCTCTCTGCCCTGATGTCACTCACTTGCTTATAACCCTCTGGAGTTTGGCTACCTACTATAGCTATCCTCAGAATAAAGTGCAACCTCCTCATCAGAAAAAGTTCCTTCCCGAGGTTCTCTTTCTACTCCACCCGCCCTACCACTGCACCCTCCTGCTTGCTGAAGCAATGCAATCCCCCCAAAGAAGCCACACTCTCCCAGCGTTCACACAGGCTCCTTCCTTATTTAAAACAACTTTCCACCCCAGCACTCTACCCCTCTTCCTCTTTGTCCTACTTGGGACCTTACCTTGGCTAACCTTCTCTTGGAGGTGTACCCCAACAGCACTCACAAGGCCGGATTAGAGGCTCCCAGCTACATGCCCACCATCCTACTGTCTACTCCCTTATATTGCTTACCATGCTGGATTATGCTGGATATAATCACCTGTTTACTTATCTCCCACTCTAAGGTCTAATTTATAAGCTTATAAATCCCTTGAGAACAGGGATTGTGCCTTACAGATCTAGTATCACCTAGTAGATTACCCAGCACCTCATAGATGCTCAATAAGCATTTATTGAATTAATAAAGTCAAAGTTACCCCAAAACCTCTACATAGATGAGTAAACTACTTAAAAAAAAAAAGTATAAGGTAGGTGTCGTGGTTCATGCCTATAATCCCAACACTTTGGGTGGCCAAGGCAGGCAGATATTCGAGTCAAGGAGGTCTAGGCCAGCCTAGGCAACATAATGCGACCTCGTCTCTACAAGAAAAATTTAAAAATCAGCTGGGCATGGTGGTGTGTGCCTGTAGTCCCAGCTACTCAGGAGGCTGAAGTGGAAAGATTGCTTGAGTCCAGGAGGTACAGGCTGCAAGGGGCCATAATCATACCACTGCACTCCAGCCTCGGTGACAGATCCTGTCTCAAATAAACAAACAAAAAGGTACAAGCAATTGAGAAATAATCTAATTGTGAGGTAGGCATCATAATAGATTCAAATAAGTTACCTGCTTGCACATGTACATGTCCCCAAATTGGAGGTTTACTAACTTTTTTAGCTGAAAAAAAAAAAACACTCTTGAAAGTGTTCAATGACATAAAATTACTATTGGATAATGGGAATCATTGTTAGATATCTAATTAAAGACATGAACTGTATATTAAAAAGACTCTTCCAACTCTTTCTACAAGCAGGGAATTCACTCAAAATTCCAAGGAAAAGAGAAAAATATGATTTTTTGAAAATTATTTCTTTCCTGATTATAAATGTAACTAAATAACCATCATGGAAATTTTAGAAAATACAGAAAAATAGAAGAAAATCCACTACTAAAAATTCTGCCACAGAGAGAACCACTGCTACCACTTTAGCATACACTTCTATCCCAGCATTGCCAATGCAAACACATAGTCACCTCTTTTGCCCCATTCACATTGCAAACATCACAAATCACATATACCCTTAACCTCATTGTCTGTTTCTTACTCTTGCTGTTATATTATTATCTTCATTGTGAAAACCTCCGAGAATAAAGTTGGTTCTTACGCAACAGCTTGTAATAGCAAAAGACTGAAAACAATCCTACATATACATCATTTGGGAGATGACTAAATAAATTAGTCTCTTTATAACAAAATAGACAGCCAGACACAGATGAAGGAAGTCCCTTAATAGACTAATATGAAAATAATTTCCAGCCATGCACAGTGGCTTACACCTATAATTCCAACACTCTGAGAGGCTGAGGAAAGCAGATCACCTGAGCCCAGGAGTTTGAGGCCAGCCTGGGCAACACTGGGAAATCCCACCTCTACAAATTTAAAAAAAAAAAAAAAAAAAAAAGAAAGAAATTAGCCGGGCATGGTGGTGTGCACCTATAGCCCCAGACACTCAGGAGGCTAAGGTGGGAGAATCGCCTGATCTCGGGGATGCTGAAATGCAGTGAACTGTGACCTTACCACTACATTCTGGCCTGGGCAACAGAGGAAGATCGTCTCAAAAAAAGAAAACAAAACAAAAAAAACCAACTTCTAAGATATATGATTGAATACAAAAGTATAAAACAATGTATAGCTTGCTACATATTTGCCTGTATGTGAATAAAATCTACAAGGGCCTAGCAAGGTGGCTCAGGCCTGTAATCCCAGCTACTTAGGAGGCTGAGGAGGGAGAATCACGTGAGGCCAGAAGATGGCGACCAGCTTGAACAACATAATAAGACCCTACAAAAAATAAAAAAAGATACACAAGAAATTGAAAGCATTCATTACTTACATGGGGTACTATGGCTTAGCCACAGGGGGTAGAAGGGAAACTTTTCATGTTTTACCCTTTTATTGTTTCTAATTTTCTGGTTTGAATCTATTGCCTCTTCAAAAAACATTAACATTTGTATAATTTAAACACAAGTAAACACAATCTTCCTGTAAAAGTGTGGGGTTAGGGGAAGACAACATTCACAAACATTACTTTTAGTACTGCTAATAGTCTACCAAAATTGGCTTAGAATTTTTTCCCTTAGGTCATTTCTAATTTTTTTTATTGATGTCACAATGCACCTCTTTACATATAACTTGTCTTATTTCAGATTATTCACTTAGATTCTTTAAACTGGGCTCTTTAAAGTTACAGCTCTTTGGGTATATTTCCAAATTGTTTTACAGAGGAGTTAAGTGTCTCACCCATGGACTTGCTAACATTAAGTTTTATCTTTAAAACAAAAAAGTCCTTGATCTAACGTTTTCATCTATTTTAATTTGCATTTCTTTGAAAGATTGAGGATATTTTCACAAATTTATGTCACTTGAAATTTCTCTTTTGCACAGTCCATAGCCGAGTATTTTTTTGAAGCTCTATATATTGGAGTACAAAACTCAGCTTAACTAACTTCATTGCTTACTTTCAGAAGGCAAGATAGGTCCTCCAATCATCCGTGATAAACCAACAGCATAGTCACAGATATCCACATACTCTTGAACTTCCCCCACACCTTCCACTAAGATTTTCCCCATCTCCAAAGACACCTAAAAATATAAAATGACAAGCAGAATTTTTCCAACAGAATTCACATTTTAAATATTAAATTAAGAAAGGGGATCAGACTGATTGAGATGATTAAAGAGAAAAAAAATAAAAAAATAAAAATAAAAGAAAGGAAAAAGCAAAACATATTTTGTGGATGTAATACATTAAAGAAAGTCTGTTTTTATTATTATTTTTTTTTTTTTTTGAGACTGAGTCTCGTCTCTGTCACCCAGGCTGGAAGGCAGTGGAAAGATCTCAGCTCACTGCAACCTCCGCCTCCTGGTTCAAGCGATTCTCTTGTCTCAGCCTCCCAAGTAGATGGGATTACAGACATGCGACACCACACCTGGCTAAGAGACAGGGTATCACCATGTTGGCCAGCCTGGTCTGGAACTGCTGACTCAGGTGATCCCCATGCCTCAGCCTCCCAAAGTGTTGGGGTTACAGGCATGAGCCATGACACCTGGCCAGTTCTTATTTTTCTAAAGAATTTTGAAACACAAGAATTGTCTTTACCTTTTCCTGTCCATCTTGTTACTCTTTCCTCTAAAGAAAGAATTTTTTTTTTTTGAGACCGAGTTTCACTCTGTTGCCCAGGCTGAAGTGCAATGGCACGATCTCAGTTCACTGCAACCTCCATCTCCTTGGTTCAAGCCATTCTCCTATCTCAGCCTCCCAAGTAGATGGGATTACAGGCAAACACCACCACACCCGGTCTAAAGAAAGAATTTTAAAAACATAACAACTACGGCTAGGCGCAGTGGCTAACACCTGTAATCCCAGCACTTTAGGAGGCCCCGGCGGGTGGATCACCCAAGATCAGGAGTTTGAGACCAGCCTGGCCAACATGGTAAAACCCTGTCTCTACTAAAAATGCAAAAATTAGCCAGGCATGGTGGCACATGCCTGTAATCCCAGCTACTCAGGAGGATGAGGCAGGAGAATCACTTGAACCCAGGAGGCAGAGTTTGCAGTGAACCAAGATCGTGCCACTGCATTCCAGCCTGGGCAACAGAGTGAGACTTTGCCTCTAAATAAACACATAAATAAATAAAATATGTAAACTATTTTTCTTAAAAACTCATCTGGCCACTGCACTCCAGCCTGGACGACAGAGTGAGACTTAGTCTCCAAATACATAAATAAATAAAACATATAAACTACCTTTTTAAAAAACTCATCTGTCCACTGAACTCCAGCCTGGGCAACAGAGTGATACCCTGTCTCAAATAAATAAATAAGCAAACAAACAAACTACTTTTCTTAATAACTCCTCTGGCCAAGCGCGGTGGCTCACGCCTATAATCCCAGCGCTTTGGGAGGCTGAGGTGGACCAATCACCTGAGGTTAGGAGTTCAAGACCAGCTTTGCCAACATGGTGAAACCCCATTTGCTATAGTGAGCAAAGATTGCACCACGGCACTCCAGACTGAGTGACAGCAAGACTCCATCTCAAAAAACAACAACAAAAAAACCTCACAATCGTATAAATAGAAAAGCATGACGTCCTTTCTCTTCAATCAAAGGATTATGTACATACTGCAAATATACTTTACCAAGCTTCCTAGTACTTGGATCTTCTCCCGCAAGGCATCACCAATCTGTCTTACTATTTCTCCTCGTTTTGGAGCAGTAATCTAAGAAAAGAATGCAATTTTTGTGTCTGATTCAAAGCATAAATTCATGTCTCTAATACAGTATTAGATGTGTACTGTAAAAGAACGAAGTACAATCACATCAAAGAAGACTTTTGATCACATCAAGACTGTGATATGGCCAGGCACTGGGGCTAAAATAAGAAGCAAGGTATTCGTGGAGCAAATATCTACTGGAAGGCACAGAGGAGAAGAAAAGGCAACAAATAATTATAAATTGCCATCAGGGTAATAAAGACAAAGGAAATAAAAAGGACACTGAGATAGAGAAAACAGCAGGATTGGAGGGGAAATGGATACATTACTTTACCTAAAAGGTTGGCAGGAAAAATGTCTAATGAGGCGATACAGAAGCTGAAACCTGAAGAATGGGAAAAGTAACCCACAGCAATATTCTTCCCAGGGATGAGAAAAAAAACATGTAAGAGGGTCCATGGAAAATAAAAGGGGCTGATTGGGAACGCCAGTATGTCAATGTGCCTTTTTTTTTTTTTTTTTTTGAAATGGAGTTTCACTCTCATTGCCCAGGCTAGAGTACAATGGCATGATCTTGGCTCACTGCAACCTCCACTTCCCGGGTTCAAGAAATTCTCCTGCCTCAGCCTCCTGAGTAGCTGGGATTACAGGCACCCACCATCATGTGAGCCTGGCTAATTTTTGTATTTTTAGTAGAGACAGGGTTTTGCCATGTTGGCCAGGCTGGTCTTGAACTCCTGATTTCAGGTGATCCACCAGCCTTGGCCTCCCAAAGTGCTGGGATTACAGACTGCATGAGCCACCGCACCTGGCCATAAGAAGGCCAGTATGTCTAAAGTTAGAAGCTTATAAGGACTTGGAATCTTATTCCAGGTGCAACGTGAAATCTCCAGTGCTTTTTAAGGTGACGAATAAAAGGATTTGCTTTATCTTTTAATATTGCTATCTGATAGGTACAGGATCTGTTGAAGGGGAAAAGAGTAGAAGGACAGAGACCAATTAAGAACGTATTATAGGGCCGAGCGTGGCGGCTCACACCTGTAATCCCAGCACTTTGGGAGGCCAAGACAGGCAAAGAACAAGGTCAAGAGTTCGAGACCAGCCTGGCCAAAATGGTGAAACCCTGTCTCTACTAAGAATATAAAAATTAGCCGGGTGTGGTGGTATGTGCCTGTGATCCCAGCTACTCAAGAGGCTGAGGCAGGAGATTCACTTAAACCTGGGAGGCAGAGGTTGCAGTAAGGCGAGATCGCACCATTGTACTCCAGCCTGGGCAACAGGAGACTGTCTTAAAAAAAAAAAACAAAAAAAAAAGTAAGGGGCCAGGTACACTGGCTCACGCCTGTAATCCCAGCATCTTGGGAGGCCAAGATGGGCAGATCACTTGAGGCCAGGAGTTTGAGATCAGCCTGGCCAACATGGTGAAACCACGTCTCTACTAAAAATACAAAAAAAAATTTAGCCAGGTGTCATGGCAGGTGTCTGTAATCTCAGCTACTCAGGAGGCTAAGGCAGAAGAATTGCTTGAACCCAGGAGGTGGACGTTGCAGTGATCAAGATCGCACCACTGCATGCCAGCCTGGGCAACAAGAGCAAAACTCCATCTCAAAAAAAAAAAAAGAACGTATTATAAGTATGGTGGCTCATGCTTGTAATCCTAGCACTTTGGAAGGCCAAGGTGGGCAATCACCTGAGGTCCAGGAGATCAAGACCAGCCTGGCCAACATGGGGCAACCTTGTCTCTACTAAAAAATACAAAAATTAGCCAAATATGGTGGTGGGCACCTGTAATACCGGCTACTCAGGAGGCTGAGGCAGGAGAATCTCTTGAACCCCGGAGGCAGAGGCTGCAGGGAGCGGAGATCGTGCCATTCATTGCACTCCAGCCTGGGTGACAAAAGCGAGACTCCATCTCAAAAAAAAAAGGAACTTTCCCCTGGGCAAGAGCCAATCATACTCTCCCCCTAACTCCCACTGCTCCTAATCACAGCACTGCTCACACTTGTCTCACAGAGCTTAACTGTGAGCTCAAGTCTCTTCCTTGTTCTCTCTTCTCCCCAAGTGTATCACCATGTCTTAGCACAGCTTTTCTGGATGGTCATTTTGCAATCTATTCACATTTAAAAGATTCCTACCCTTTGACTAAGTTCCACTTACAGAAACTGAGCTTACATATAAGTGTGCCGAAGTATAGGTACAATGATATTCACTGCAGTGAATGAATAGTAGAGAAAAACAGGAACCATCCAACTGTCCATCAGCACATGATTGGTTAATTATAGAACAGCCATAAAATAAGGTAGATCTTTATGGGAAAACATTGAAAAGCTATAATAGGATAATAGAAAACAAGAAAACACATACGGTTAGTAAACTTTTGCTTAAATTTGGGGGAATATATACCAAGCTGTTCACAATGGTTTTTTTCTGAGGAGTGAAATTGTAACAGATTTTCATCCACAATTTATATGATTGCAATGTCTGTCATTTTCACAACACATGCACTTTTTTGGAAACAGGAAACAAAAACCTGTAGCATTAAATCATAAGCACACGACCTATACATATTCTGGCACATGGTGTGGGTTTAATGATGTTTCAATTGAATTTAGTCAGCACATTTATAAGTTTAGTCAAGTTGGTTAATTTCTACTCAGAATGGCCAATATACATGGTCTTTTACCTCCCATTCTGGACATGTTTTATTCAGTCACTTTCAACAAATAATTCTTGTACACGTTCTATATGCCAGATACTGTGCTAATCCCTGGAAATTCTACTGCAAATGAGGCAGTCACAATTCTTGCCCTCTACAGAGCTGATAGTCCATGGGGATGATAAAGGCAAGAAACAGGTAATTACAATCTAATGTGGTAAACACCATGAAAAGAGCTAGATTTCACAAGAAGAGCACCCTGAAGTAGGTTTTTTACAGTTTAGAGTTTAGTAGGGCTAAGACTTAAAGGATGATAGGTGTTTCCCAAGTGAAGAGGTAGGCAAGGTAGAGGAAAAGCCCAGGGTTAGAGGGGTTCACAGCATATGCAAAGGCTGAAAAGCAAGAGAAAATGGTTTTGGAAAATTATGGCCAGGGGCAGTGGCTCACATCTGTTTTCCCAGCACTTTGGGAGGCCAAGGCAGGTGGTCATTTGAGGTCAGGAGTTCGAGACCATGTTGGCCAACATGGTGAGACCCTGTCTCTACTAAAAATACAAAAATTAGCCAGGCATGATGCCTGTAACCTCAGCTACTCGGAAGGCTGAGGCAGGAGAATCGCTTGAACCCAGGAGGCAGAGGTTGCATTTTGTCGAGATCGTACCACTGCACTCCAGCCTGGGTGACAGAGTAAGACACTGTCTCAAAAAACAAACAAACAAACAAAAAAAAAGTTCCCTGTCTTCAAGGACAGAGAGACTCCTGCTCTTTCTCACCAGAGATGGGAAGGAAAATGAGGACACATGGGGATGCAGGGGGTGGAAATCGGCAGCTTTCTGTGCTGAAACTGGCTCATGGAAGAAAGCAGCAAGTCCATTCCCAAGAAAGAAATCAGTTTCTATCAACTACCTTTCCATATGTGTCACTTTGTTTCCATTTCCCTTAAAGAAAAATGTTCCATCTGAAAAATTCTAGAATTGGTCAGGCACGGTGGCTCACTCCTGTAATGCTAGCACTTTGGGAGACTGAGGCAGCCGGATCGATTGAGGTCAGGAGTTTGAAACCAGCCTGGCCAACATGGTGAAACCCCATCTCTAATAAAAATATATTTTTTAAATTGGTAGCAAGTGCCTGTAATCCCAGCTACTTGAGAGGCTGAGGCAGGATAATCGCTTGAACTGGGGAGGTGGAGGTTACTATGAGCCAAGATGATGCCATTCCACTCCAGCCTGAGCAACAAGAGCAAAACTCTGACTCAAAAAAAAAAAAAAGAAAGAAAGAAAGAAAAAGAAAAATTCTAGAATGTACTCAAATTAACTACATGAAACAGTGGTTTACCCTAACACAGCCAAGGCCAGCCAAACGGATGAGGGCCAAGCAGAGAAGCCTCATGTGAGGGAGGATGGA
>CAUYLG010001541.1:0-33695 GCA_963573385.1 Cacajao melanocephalus
CTTCCTGTCTCCATTGTTAAGCACAATTATTGGCATAAAAGAGGTTTTTAATACCCATTTTTAGACTGCATTCTAGCCTGGGCAATAGAACAAGAATCCCGTTCTCTCTCCCTCTTTCTCTTCCTCTTTCTTTCTCTCTTAAATTTTTTCTTTCTTTCTTTCACTCTTTCTTTCTTTCAAAAAAAATATTAATATAATTTAGAAATCAAAACATCAATGCCAGATAGATTTTATCACTACCTGACAGGAGTAACTTAGTATTTTTTTTTTTTTTAGACAGAGTCTCACTCTGTCCAGGCTGCAGTGCAATGGTGCCATCTTGACTCACTGCAACCTCTGTCTCCCGGGTTTAAGCAATTCTCCTGCCTCAGCCTCCTAGTTGCTGGGACAGGCTCACACCACTATGCCCAGCTAATTTCTTTTGTGTTTTTAGTAGAGACAGGGTTTCACCATGCTGTGCCAGGCTGGTCTCTAACTCCTGACCTCAAATGATCTGTCCACTTTGGCCTCCCAAAATGCTGGGATTACAGGCCTTAGCCACTGTATCTGGCCCAAGTAAGTTAGTATTTTTCACCTAATTAGAAATATCCCAAACATGTCCCCCTTCTCCTCACCAATCTAGTTAACCAGTGTCAACTAGGCGGATCACAGGTATCATGTATATGCAGTTTTCACCAAAGGAAACCCCCAACCTCCAAACAAAAGAAGTTCCTCTAGTCTGCAGCAAGAGTGGAATGTATCAGACACTGGTTCCTCTAAGCTACCTCTTCCTGCAGTGGAGATTTCCAATGCAAAGTTCTAAGAGTTTTGTATTGCTGTTGGAATGAACCAATCTCCACACAAAAATCATGGCAGAAGCTACAAGTTCCTGCTCTACCCCACTCCTGCCTTTCTCAACCTCCCCTCTTCCACAGTAAGAAAACTTTTATCTCGGCATATGCCTGCCCAGGCATAAGACTATACATTTTTCTAACTTCGCTGGAGTCACATGTGGCTGTATGACTGGATTCTGGCCAGTGGAAAGTGAGTAGAAATTAAGAGTATGACTTCTGGATCTTTGCCTTCAAGGGAAAGGCCTGTGTCATCTTCTCTCCACTGTTTATCCCTCCCCTCAGGCTGGAGGGCAGATGTAGTAGTGAGCTGCCTCTACCATGCAGACATTGATAACTCCTCAGTGATGGCAGAGCAAATAGGGGGTAAGAACCTGGGTCCCCAATATCGCTGAACCTCCATACTAACTTTGGACCATCTACCGCCACTGTTCCTAGCGACGTTGCTCTTACTGTATTGAGCACTGTATTGAGCACTGTCTTGTGTTACAGTGGCCTGGCCTGCATCCTAACTAATACCTAACTCACCCTGCTTGGAGAAAAGGAAATGCAGAAAAAGAGGAACTTACCAGCCGTTCTGCCATAACTAGGAGAGTGTTCACCGCATCCAGGCGATGACTAATATCCTCCCAGTATGAAGTCAGGGTAACAACTGGTTTGGTGTGGGCCCAAGGCAAGTAATAATAGAAGTTTCCTGGTATAAAACATTGGGGGTCAGTGAACGCTGAACACTTAAAATAGCATGTTTATTAAAGAATGTGCAGACTCAGCTGCTGATTAATCCACAGTCTTAGGGAATAGCTTGAGGTGGTCTGGTTCTTTAGTTTGACTCAATTAAGCAATTGAAGATTAGGCAACTCTTCTTCATTCAGTCTGTTCTGAAATTTTCTCTGAGATACCCTAGTAAACGGAGCACAGCAATCTCAGGATCTTTCAGTGATTTAGGACTATGCATTTGAACATCAAAGATGGTTTCCTAACATGGTAACAGAAGATACAGATGGCATTTGAACATCAAAGATGGTTTCCTAACACGGTAACAGAAGACACAGATGGCATAGGAAGCTAGACTGAACATGTTGGTCCCTAAAAACTGTTATTCTAAATAAATGTTTTTGTTGGAAGTGGGGCAAAAGAAAATAATTTTCTGTTCTTTGAAGGCTTTACTGTGATTAAGAATTGTTAGCTGATGTTTTCTAGGATGTCTTAGATTTTAAAACTGCTTTAAAAATTAAGTTAAACTCTGGCAATACTGTTGGGAAATTTGATCAGTATTCCTCTCTCCCTTCTCTGGAACTCTCAAGCCATTTGTTGACAGTTTCATTGAAGTTCTCATACTTTGCTCTCTATTATGATTTATTTTATACACTAGAATGTAAGCTCCTTAAAAGCAAGGACAATTTCTCACCTATCTTTGTTCAAATATAGCTATTTAATTCTCACATCAACTCCAGAGAAGAAGAAACTGAGGGTTAGAATTAAGTGACGTGGTTAAGGTCACAGGCTGGTGAGTAACAGAGTAAATCAGAAGCAAGACTTTCCAGTGCCTGAGCCACAGTTCCATTCACTTCAACTACTCAATCTAAGAAGGATTTGGGGCTTGGAAGGGGTAGGAGCTGCTTTGCAGAGCTCAGTACTTAGCACAGTGGCCCTCTTGGAGTTTTACGTGGCAAAGCAAGCGTTAAAGCACGGTGGGGCAAGGGTGGCATTAGGGCTCAGCCTCTGGCGACGGGACCTGCAGCTTCTTGGGTTTGACCAGCCTGTAAGGTGCCTGAACCCCAAACATACTCTCTTCCTCATTCAACCTTTTCCTTTCCACTAACCACTGGCTGGGGAGATTGGTACCAGAGGGAGGACACAACACTTGCTTCCAGTCCCGTTGTGTACCCACTGTAAACGTGCAGCGGAGAGAACGGTTAGTGTCAATCTTACCATCAAATACAGCACGGCTGTATTGAGTTGTGGACGCCAAAGGCTTACAGGTGGTGTCAAACTTGTTGCCATAGTTCCCAATGCTGACTTCAAACTGAATGGCCTCACCTACATCTTGCAACATGGTGGCTGAATGAAACACGGCAGACAGGCTGTACTTCCGCCTTCGCTGGTATTTCTATAAAGCATGAGCAGACATAAGGTTCAGTGAAAGATCTTTTGTCCTTATTTACATGTGGATTTCTAGCAGATGCAATTCTAAACCTAATAATTAGTGCTGAATTAAATGGCAGGGGAGAATGTTCTTGGACACAGCAGTTCCTCTTGCACTCATACAAGTGAGCAAAGTTAGAAGCACTAGGATGTTCCTTGCCATATTAATTGAAATGAAGGGAAAAAATAAAAACAATACACATCTTTCAGTAGGCCACTTGGTAAACAAATTATGTTACATCCACGAAATAGAATGAAAGTTCATAAAAAGACTTAAATAGATCCATATGTGCAACCATGAAAAAAGTATATTTTGGGGCTGGGCACGGTGGCTCATGCCTATAATCCCAGCACTTTGGGAGGCCGAGATGGGTAGATCACTTGAAGTTGGGAGTTCAAGACCAGCCTGGCCAACATGGTGAAACCACGTCTCTACTAAAAATACAAAAATTATCGGGGCATGGTGGCATGCACCTGTAGTCCCAGCTGCTCAGGAGGCTAAGGCACAAGAGTCGCTTGAACCCAGGAGGCAGAGGTTGCAGTGAGCCAAGATCGTGTCACTGCACTCCAGCCTGGGTGACAGAGCGAGACTCCAGCTCAAAAAAAAAAAAGTATATTTTAATTAAATCTGTCAAATAGATATTTTAATACTGGTGTATTCATAAAGAAGGTTTGGAGGAATATAACTCAAATTGTTAACAGTAGTTATGTTGGAGAAGGTTGAAAGATTATGGCAAACTTTACTTTCTAACTTATACATTTTTAATATTTTGAATCAAATATTAATTTTCTTTTCTTTTTTTTTTTTTGAGACAGAGTCTTGTGCTGTCGCCTAGGTTGGAGGGCAATGGCATGATCATGGCTCACTGCAGCTTCAACCTCTTGGGCTCAAGTGATCCTCTAGCCTCAGCCTCCCGAGTAGCTGCGACTACAGGTGTGTGCCACCGCACCCGGCTAAAGTATTCATTTTCTAATCGGAAATAACAATAAAGATTTTAATGTCAGATATAAATAAAAATTAGTGAAATTAGGTAAATTTATTTTAAATCGAAATGGAAATCAAACCTTCCTTTCCTTCTTTTTTTCTTTTGAAATTACTGGTTTACTGAAAGAGTTGAAGACAGGGCCAGCAATGACCACACTGAGTACCTGTCAGCCTCGCAGAAACGACCATGAGCCTTCCGGCCTTCCTTCACGGGCATGGAAAATCTCTTGGATCCATATCCTGCCCCAAAGCCTTGCTCAGCTGGCATACCTCCTTCATTATGAGTCACATCCCCACAGATCTTCAGGCACTTTGCCTTCTTTTGTCAAAGAACTATGCAATGGTTTGGGGTGCTATATTTCATTATGTCCTATGTGTTCTGCCATGCAATACTGTCCACATCCTGTGTCTCTTCTAGAACCCTGTCGGTACCCAGTCTCTGCTTTCAATTCTTTTAGGTCTCTATCCAGAAGTGGAATTTGAAGTTTTTTTTTTTTGGAATGGAGTCTCGCTCTGTCACCCAGGCTGGAGTGTAGTGGCACACACGATCTTGGCTCACTGCCACCTCCACCTCCAGGGTTCAAGAGATTCTCCTGCCTCAGCCTCCCGAGTACCTAGGATTACAGGCGTGAGCCACCATGCTCGGCTAATTTTTGTATTTTTAGTAGACATGGGGTTTCACTGTGTTGGCCAGGCTTGTCTCTAACTCCTGACCTCAAGTAATCCACGGGCCTCGGCCTCCCAAAGTGCTGGGATTATAGGCATGAGCCACTGTGCCCGGCTGGAATTTTTAAATTTTTGAGAACTGTTTTAAGAACTTCTGACAGTGACTGAAGTTGTGGTCTTAAACTCCTGGACATCCTTCTGTTACAGAGTCCTCATTTTGGTTAAGGGAATTTTTGACATGGTATCATAGAACCTTCCAGTAGGGTTTTGTCAAATCCCCTCTGGGCCTCAATCTTTCTAAAAAGTCTTTCTAAAACATTGGTTTGCAACCTGAGCTGCACACTGAACTTCCTGAGGAAGCTTTCACCTGGGCATTGTGAGTCTAAAAGCCTCCCCAGCTTAGTCCACTGTCACCTTGGTAGAGGGGGATTGGGGGTGGATGCTACTTGCCAAGAGATCTGCTTAACTACCCACAGCTAAGACCTCGGTCCAGAATGATGTGGAAATTCTGTCTTTGAGTTTGAATTGTGTCAAAATGAAAAAAGCAGGAAGTTATTTGGATTAGGCAGAACTATATACAGTACAACTTCTTCTTTGTAAACCACCTAGGATGATAGGAGAAAAGGGAAGGAGCTAAAAATAGGAAACATAATTTGTGGTCTGCGTCAGGGCCCAGGAGAAAATGACCAGTATTTAAGCCAGAGGCATCTGTTAAGCCAGGGGCTGCATAGGATGGAGAAGGTTCATGCGGAGGCTTGGAGGTGGGGCGGGAACTATAGGATGATGCTCTGGCTGGGCCGGGTCACCCTGCAGGCCTCCACATAGCCAGGATTCCATTAGAACTTCCTGGGTGCTCTCATGCAGGGCTTGTAAAATGACCCACAGAATCCCTGTTAGGACCCTTGCCATGGAGAGTATGAGCCCTAAAAGCAATAGTTTGGGCTTCTGGTCATCAGCACATTTCCCAGCAGAGAGGGGACACAATGTGAGCAAGCTGCTGAAGATGGAGCAGCTCCCTGTATCACCGCGCAAGCTCAGATTCCAGGAGGAGCTCTCTACCATCTGCTCACCTGCCCCAGAGCCAGCTAGCCTGGATTCAGGCAGCTGAGAATTCTGCTGCTCCCACTGACCTTTCCCACTTCCTCTCTGCCCTCAGGGCACAGAGAAGCAGAGAGAGGAAGGAACAATAAACACCAGAGAAAGTGCAGAGCCTGGGATAAGACTGCCTACGACATGAGAAAATTAAAGCACACAAATTGTAGTCTATTGGACTCAGGTGGGGGTAGGGCCTTGGGGATCTCTTTCTGATCACCAGTGACTAGCACACCCTGTAGCTGAGGTGGTATAAGGTAGAGCTTCAGCAGTCGATGTGGAAAAGGAGGTGATTTCTGCCAAGTAAGATACCGATAAGGGCTAAGAGTTTTTGAAAGTGGCTGTGGGCCGGGCGCAGTGACTCACACCTGTCATCCCAACACTTTGGGAGGCGAAGGTGGGTGGATCATGAAGTCAGGAGATTGAGATCATCCTGGCCAACATGGTGAAACCCCATCTCCACTGAAAATACAAAAATTAGCTGGGCATAGTAGGGTGTGCCTATAATCCCAGCTACTTGGGAGGCTGAGGCAGAAGAATTGTTCGAACTAGGGTGTCAGAGGTTGCAGGGAGTTGAGATCGCACCACTGCACTTCAGCCTGGTGACAGAGAGACCCCTCATCTCAAAAAAAAAAAAAAGAAAGAAAGTGGCAGTGGACACACAAGGCAAGGGACATTAAAGGTCAGTGACAAGGAGATCAGGTACCAATGAACACTGCCCAGCATGCCACCTTCAGTGTGTTCACTAAAGGAAGCTGATACCTGATGGAGCAGGTGGAAGAACCCTGAAGGGGCTATTTCTAGCAATATTTTGGAGCCCTTAATGTGGACCAGACCAATGGGAGATGTCAAGGAGATTGTAGTTGAGTAGGAGAGAGAATGCAAGTGCATAGAATGCTCCTGAAATACATTTGGTCACATCTAAGGAGACTGGGGAAAGGGGAGTAGAGAGAAAGTGGTCCAAGAACAGACTCCTGATCCTGGAGACAAAAAACAGAGTCCTTGAGTGGCAGGAAGAAGTTCAAGAAGGCAGTAGGTATCAGAATAACACTAGGTTGGCAACACTTGATCTTCTCCTATCTGCCTGATTCCTACTGGGGAAGTGGCCAGGCTGAACCTGCACTGTGGCCTCTCTTCACTAGGTCTCGATAGGTCAGCTCTGCTTTAGAAAGATGGGGAGCACTTGGCTCGGCAACCAAGTTGCCCATTTGTTGCAGCCTTTTTAGCTCTACCAAAAAGTTTTGTTAGCTGCACACAGCCCAGAACAGAGGACCTCTGCAAGACGGACAAGGGTCATGATCATGTTGTAGGTTGACTGCATTCATTAACTCCTTCTGGCAGGTGCACAGATCTGCTTGTTTCACTCTCTTTTGAGGCTTCTGGTTGCTCGGAGTGTGGTTGCATTTTCAGAATCCCCGTTCCTCTCCTATTCTGTAATTCTGCTAGGTTTTTAAAAATTTTGCTTCTTTTCACTTTTGATTTTATTGATTTATGGATTGATTGATTGAGATGGAGTCTTGCTGTTGCCCAGGCTGCAGTGCAATGATGCGATCTCAGCTCACTGCAACCTCCACCTCCCAGGTTCAAGCAATTCTCCTGCCTTAGCCTCCTGAGCAGCTGGGATTACAGGCACCTATCACCATGCCCTGTTATTTTTTGTATTTTTTAGTAGAGACGGGGTTTCAGCATGTTGGTCAGATTCCTGACCTCAGGTGATCCACCTGCCTCAGTTTTCCAAAGTTCTGGGATTACAGACATGAGCCACTGCACCCAGCCCCACTTTTGATTTTATTAAATTTATTTAATAGAAAAGATGAGCCATTTTGCTCTCTGTGTTTAATTATTTAGAGCAAAGAAAATGAATTCTGTTTTGTTTACCAGTCAATAGAAAGCTGTTCTTTTATTCTGTTGACATACACTGTGGGCAATATATATTGTTTACTCTTTTTATTTTTTTGCTTTTACACTACACTAATGAAATAAGCTTCTTTGCCTATGTGTGTTTAACTATTTGCAGTGAAGAAAACTAATTTTGTTTTGCAATCGAGTTAATAAAGTGCTTATTTAAATATTTTGTTGGGCCTCTTTCTCCTGCTCCCCAACTATGGTTGTTTAAAAAAAAGAGAAGCAGCATGGACTTAAATTACATTCTGGTGATGGAACAAAATAAAGAGGAACCATAATGGTTGAATGTCCATGGTAGCGTTTCTTGGCGTTTCTGCGTAACCCTGAATTCCAACCAACATTTCAAGAGCCAACTCCAATCTGTAACTACTCAAGTCAAAAACCACCATGTGTCTCTGCAGAAGCCTCCAAGTGGTTTCTGGCTATTCTCTTGCATGATCCTGGCTGTAAATAGCATGCAAACTACCCCTTTTCCCACTCACCCTCCCTTTTTTTTTTTTCTTAACTTGTCCTCATGATCTATTGCAATTCCTAGATTACAGAGTGGATATTGTGGAATAGATAGAAAGATGATGACCAGGACCTTCTTGACTTTTGGTTCTGTATCTCTCTAGTAAAAAAACAAAACGAATGATCATCTTTGCTGTAATAATTTGTTGGGGAGAACTATTTCTTTTCCACGTGTGAAGTGACATGGATGCCCCGCGGCTTGCTGCTATGGTGATGCTAGGTTCCTTCCTGAGGCTGTGGGGTGGAGAGGGAGAAGTCTCAGAGAGAGGGGTGGAGACTTTCCTCTCAAAGAAGGAGACAGGAATGAAATCGGTGGGGCTCAAGCACTGGACCACGGATGTTCCAAAACATGAAGCCTGAGGATTCCAGAACAAACAGCTTTGGATGCTAACCTCCTGATATAGCTGTTGTCTGGGGGTCAATGAGCAAGGCCACATTGCTCTGGGGAAGAAGGGAGAGTTTCTGTTAAAGGGCGTGGCTAGTCTCCCCAACGATCAATCATCTTGCAAAGGGGGCAGATCTAACAGGCAGACATCAGACGACTGGAGGGAGAAGGCCCTGGCTTGCTGGAGAACTCATGGCAGTTGGGCCTGGACTCAGATGAAGATGTGTCCTGGGCACCGCGGGAGTCTAGGGAGAGCACGGAGAACCCAGCCTGCCATGAGGAGTCAGGCTGCGAGTAGACAGGAAGGCTGACTCTCAGGGACCCAGAACACCAGTCTGACGCCATGAGCTCTGAGAATTGCTACATTTCACAACCACTCTTGTCACCCATTTTACTGTATGTTCCTATTCTTATCCCAAAAACGGAAAGTGAAAGCTTTTTAAAAGTTGCTGTTTGGTTTCTGCTGCAGAGTGGGGAAAACAGGGCAGGGTCTGTCTTGTGTGCTTAGAATAGAGGGCGGCAGCAGCCTGGGGCAGCTGGGGCCCTGGAGGTGATTTGTAACCCAGCCTGGAGGGCCATGGGCAGAGGGCATCAGTGAGCTGGCTGTGCTGGCAAACAATTCAGATTTGTGGAACATATGGGCATTGAGCTGGGCTTCTCAGAAATGGTTGGGGAAGTCAACTGGGAAGATTTCCTGTCTTCAAGGAGGAAGCGGGGTTCACAGCCACTGCAATGTGGGCCCTCAGCACACCTGCCCTCCAAAGCTGGGAAGCCTACTCAAACAGAAATGAGTAGTGGTGGCACCTATAGCTCTTGGTGCCACCAAGAAGTGGCTGTTATGGCCACTTCCCCAAGACCCCCAACACCAGTTAGCGAACAGCTCATTCAGTTTTTGGGTACCAGTGCTCTTGCCAGTTTTCAGTAGGGTATTAACATCTCAACGGATGAAGCAATCCATATAAGGCTGTTGTAGAAACATCCAGATGAGGGCGTTCATTATGAGCTGGGTTGCCCTCCGACTCCCCCAGCTGCCCCCTTAGTCCCTGGAGGTCCCCTTTTCTATACCATGCGTTATTCACACTCTAACATTTACCTCAACAACCAGCAGGTCATCATTTGAAATGGGCTCAAGCTTTTTATCTGGTGGTGTCTTCTCAAGAAAAGTGGTTAATTCAACCAAGATCCTGCCTCTGTAGGCAACTCCTTCCCCCTGAAAGGCAATAACCCAGGATTATTCCTCCAGGCAGCAACAGCAAAAAGCATTCTTTGTCTCTAGTCAGGCTAATACAACACAAAAAGTTTCTCCTTCCCATGGCCCTAACTTTCAAAATCAATCTGTCGGCCACTCTCCCAGCTGGATTCAGGTCTCTGGTGTTGGAAAGAAGAGCCATTGGCTTTAGGACGGATCTCAGAGAGTATCTTGGGATGCCAGGGCTGAAAAAGACCTTAGCTATGACCAAGGTCAGAGGCCTTCACACCATGCTCTAGCTCCAGGAGGAGTTTGCAGAGGCTGGGAGGTGGGGGTGGATGAGCCTCAAAGTCTCCCTCACCATACTTCAGCAGGGAGGCTCTGCATTTATCTGTGTTAACCTGGCTGCTTTTCTCCTCTTCTCAGAATAGGGAGGCTGCCATGTTGGCAACCAGGGCAAGTCTCAGAATAGCCAGGAAGTAAAGGAGGAAGATGTTCTGGGTACAGCTGAGCATGCGGATGAAGAGTGGATACTCCTCCCACCATACCCAGCAGGGCTGGCAGTAGAACCTTCTGGAGAAGAAGGGAGGGCCCCCACCTCCACAGCCAGTCTTTCACCTTTCCCCTCTCAGGGCTTTTTCTCTCTAGCTTGGTCCCTTTCTTGAGCCTTGGGAGATACCTAAAAGACATTTGGCTTCTGTTGTGGTAAAAAGAATACTTCCCATCTCTGGGCTTGCATGTCTTCATCTATGAAATGAAAGGATTGATCAGATCAAGGGTAGCAAGGGGTTTCAGGGGGCGTGTCACTGCCTAGGGCTGGGTAAATACCTAAAATATGATGTTGAGAAGAATTCCAAGGCAGCCCAGAGGCTTATTAGGAGAGAGCCAGCCGGGCGCGGTGGCTCACGCCTGTAATCCCAGCACTTTGGGAGGCCGAGGCAGGTGGATCACGAGGTCAAGAGATCGAGACCATCCTGGCCAACACGGTGAAACCCCGTCTCTACTAAAAGAAATACAAAAATTGGCTGGGCGTGGTGGCGCACGCCTGTACTTCCAGCTACTCAGGAGGCTGAGGCAGGAGAATTGCTTGAGCCAGGAAGGCGGAGGTTGCAGTGAGCCAAGATTGTGCCACAGCACTCCAACCTGGCGCCTAGTGACAGAGCAAGACTCTGTCTCAAAAAAAAAAAGGAAAGAGAGCCAGCATTGATTATTGATGTCTACCAGAAGCATAGAAGTTGGGGGAAATGGCCATTGGCCATCCCCCAGTGAGATGATCTCCACAATCTCTTCCTATGTTTGCATTCTAAGTCTTAGGGAGTATGAAACTTCTATCCTGCAATACTTGATCAGACATTATAAGAAGAAATAATCACATTAACCAATGCTCATTAATAACAACCTTAACGGAGAAACCAACCTTTCCAGTATTCAGCTCATCATAGGGGTCTGGGAATCCTGTGTACTCTCTGGGGCTTCCATAAAGATTCAGATAACAAGGTCCAAATGTTGGAACAAAGCCTACCTCTGTTTCTCCTGTGTTTACTGAGAGAGAAAGAAACATCACCATTAGATGCTAGACTTTTAACATTCGATCTATTGAAATAAATATTAGTTATTAGTTATTAGTGAGACTATTTTCCTCCGTTTTTTGAGTTAGTTGTATTAATGCAAGTTGTAAACACCATGAGGCTTGCCACATTTCTCTTTTCTTATTGCTACATAAAATAGTAAATAAAAACATTTGGGGGTAGTGCAGGTAAACTTATTTTTATAAAAAGATAATGCTATTTAAATAAAAGCGCAATTAGACTTTGAAGTCGATCTCCACGTTTTTTCCAAGTTTATAGTGGGCATTGTATTAAACACGCCATTGCCACTTGGGGTAAAAGATTATATTGTTTTGGGAAGTCACTTAAATGACAATATTATATGCACTTTATTTATTCCTCTAAAGTGTCATTTAAGCAGTTAGTATAACTCTGGCAGATGCTGTTAAAAATACAAGACATTTAAAAATTTTACATGTAATAATGAACTGCCTGCCTGTGGTTGTGAGACCTTGTGATATTCGTAAGTGACACGAAGATTCCCATTCATTGCTTTCTATCTCTGGTGGTCATCTGATATGCTCCTTATTTCTGCTACCTGGTCTTAGCAAGACAATTCCTCAATAAAGGGCACTAAGGGCAATGTAATTAAATAGCTGAAAATGGGGAAACTGTGAGTGAGGCTGGGGAAATATAAGAGCTGCCTTCAGTAGTCTCAATGGCCCCACATGGGAGAGGGATGGTCTTGTCTCCAAAAGCAGAGTCAGGACCGCTGCTATGAGCTACAAGGAGATCAGCTTTGGTTCACTCGGTATAAGGCAGAACTTTCTGTGAATTAGAAATGACAATGTAAGAATGGATGTTAAAGCTATGGCACTGTAGTCACGTAACATTATGGATGGGCAAACTAAAGCCCACAGAAGGGATGCGACTTGTCAAAAGTCCCACAGGTTGGCAGATTTAGCCCCAGATCTTGAGTTTCAAAGCTCAGACAAGGACACCCTGCACTACCCGATCCATTCCTTTGGTCTAACCCCACCTCTTCTCCACCTGGTTCCCATGAGTGTATGTGTTGTCTGTCACGTGTATTTGCTTTTTGTTAAAGATCCCCAGGGATTGAAACACAAATTGTCAATAATGATCCACTGCGTGTCAGCTTAATGCCAGGGGCTGAATTATTTCTGTCCAACAAATCTCTTTTCTGGTGTGTTAGCCTTTTGTCTTGTTTTGGATTAACAGAAGGAATCTTCCTTCTATGTGCTCACATCTAAATATAGGCTTCTGGGAAAACGAATTCTCTAGGCCAGGCGAGGTGGCTCATGCTTGTAATCCCAGCACTTTGGGAGGCTGAGGCAGGTGGATCACCTGAGGTTCAGGAGTTTGAGACTAGGCTGGCCAACATGCCCAAACCCTGTCTCTACTAAAAATACAAAAAATAAAAAATTAGCCAGGCGTAGGCAGGTGCCTGTAATTCCAGCTACTAGGGTGGCTGAGGCAGGAGAATCACTGGAACCCAAGAGGCAGAGGATGCAGTGAGCCAAGATCATGCCATTGCACTCCAGCCTGGGCAATAAGAGTGAAACTCCGTCTCAAAAAAAAAAGAAAGAAAACCCATTCCCTCATAAGCTAAGTCTCTTCTTGCCTCCAAAGTTTCCTAATCCATTTAATGCACAGCGGTCACATCAAACTTCCCTTGCTGAAAAGCCTACACAAAATAAAATAAAAATCCTTCAGCCTGGCCATCAAGGATTTCTTCTGATCTAGCTACAACCCACTTTCCAACAGTATTTTCCACGCCTCTTTTACCGTTTGGAATCCCCTTCGTGTTTTGGAGATAAAATATACAGCAATTACAAATAACTACTGTATTTAGTTTCTAGAACCCTATATAGCTGCACATCTTGGTGACTAGAGTATCACTTTTCAGGGGGCATGGCAGGATTTCAGTATGTTTTATTTTTATTTCCAACTACTGGTTCTATCATGTGACACTACTACATGCATATTCATTGATTGGTTAAACAAATGAATAAAGGAATAAAGTGCTTGTGCATCTGCCAAGTTCACTGCAAATCTAAGGACTACTTAATATTCATATAAATCTGATTATAACAAAATAGATTTTTTTTCTTTTTTCTTTGAGACAGTGTCTCACTCTGTTCCCCAGGCTGGAGTGCAGTGGCGCCATCTCGAGTCACTGCAACCTCTGCCTCCTGGGTTCAAACGATTCTCCTGCCTCAGCCTCCTGAGTAGCTGGGACTACAGGAGTGCACCACCACGACCAGCTAATTTTTGTATTTTTTAGTACAAATGGGGTTTCACCATATTGGACAGGCTTGGCTTGAACTCCTGACCTTGTGATCCACCTGCCTTGGTCTCCCAAAGTGCTAGGATTACAAGTGTGAACCACCATACCCAGCCTCTTTTTCCTTTTTTTTTTTTTTTTGAGACAGAGTCTTGCTCTGTTGCCCAGGCTGGAGTGTAGTGGCACCATCTCGACTCACTGCAACCTCCACCTCCCAGGTTCAAGTGATTCTCCTGCCTCAGCCTCCCAAGTAGCTGGGACTACATGCACGCGCCCCAGGCCCAGCTAATTTTTTGTATTTTTAGTAGAGACAGGGTTTCACCAATTAGCCAGGATGGTCTTGTTCTCCTAACCTCGTGATCCACCCACTCAGCCTCCCAAAATGTTGGGATTATAGGCGTGAGCCACTGTGCCTGGCCCACAAAACATATTTTTTAAAGCAAATAAGAATTGGGCATTGTGTCAATTACATAATTATGTGGTATCACTTTATATTTGCATACAGTTTCAGAGTTTGCAAAGCTCTCCCACATGCAATATCTCTTTCCCCTATATAATAGCTCTTTCCCCTCTTACCACAACCCTGGGAGATTATTGTGGCAGGGAGAATCATGCTTATCTGACAGATAACCTCTCTAAACCTCAGTCTTCATCTATTAGGTGAACAGCAACATCTGCCCTAGGAGAGTTGTGATGGTCAAGTGTGTGACAATATTTAGCAAACTTGCAAAAAATGATGAGTTCTGCGCAAAGCAAAGGACATGTTATGATCCCTCATTTTCGGAGGAGGAGGAGATCTTCAGGATGCAAAGTAAAAAACATTCAGTGTTTTCCAACCTAGAGATTCATGTTGACATTGGGGGAAAGTTACTTGACACATTTCAGAACAATTGATTTAGTGCTCCTTATCTCTACCTACAGAACATAGACAATAACAAAAAATGTTACATCTCACAATCAATTATTTGCAATAAAGCCAAATACCATGGTGTACATTTAGCTGAAATCATGGGACATGGAGCAAAGCCTGGTTAGCATATTTCTTTTCAGCTTAGCCATGCAGGACAACCATAGAGCACTTACACAAAAACTATTACTCTAGCAAAACTATGTTGAGACAGCAAAATGTCAAAAAAAGTTCTAAAGACAACTGTTATATTCTTAATAAGATAATATTAGCTAGCAAGATCTAACAGAAAGCAAAATTACAAAGCATAAACCTGTATACGATGCAGCCCCAGTTCCCGAAGATGAGAAATCTATACAGTAAAAATACGACTGGTTAAACAAGAAGAACACAGGCATTATAAAACAGACATTGAAAACGTTAATCAAATCCAGTGTCAGGTAAGTGATTTCGCAACACCAGAAAAATCCCAAATTCAGACCTAAATCACATATGACCCTTTTGTAATACATATACAATTCTTATTGGTTAAATGCAAAATGACCCCAGATTTTGTGACAACAGGCAGAACCACCACACATGAATAACTCAATTTCACGCAGCCCCAAGGCAGCCAGGAAGCAGAAGAGCTAGCTTCCCAGGGACAAACAGAGCCTGGTGAAGTTACCAGCACTTCCCATTTTTAATAAAACATTTACTCATCTTAGGGCTTAGTTGGGACCAACATCAGAAAATCCAAGTAAATATAGCCTGAGACTGTATAAGCAAAGGCCTGGAGTTTACTGCACATTATTTGATTGAAAGCATAGTTTGTTTCTTTGTAGGGGGAGGGCGATGTTGACAGCTCATTGTTATTTTAAGGCCCTCTAACCCCATGGTCTGCAGGGCCTGCAATGAAGGGTCTCAGAGACAGAAGCTAAAATTGCTTGTACCAATTTCTGGTTTTAGTTCTTCTGGATGTTACCACCGTGTCACTAAGCAAAATGCTTATGCCAGTATTTCTGAATAATCATCTTTAGATATTATTTAATGACTTCTCATGAATAATGGATGGATTTCAGTCATTTTTACCCTCCCCCCATATAGTTACAGCAGGATTTTTATTTCCTCTGATGGTCACCTTTGTGATTCCATCTATAGTCATATTTAGATTCCTGACTTAAAAAGAAGAGGCTATTAGCACTCCTGCCCTGCCTCCACTCCCTCTTCCTCCTTCCACTTCTCATCTCTATCTTCCATACTTTCACACTGTAATGGGTGATGGCATTTACGCTTTGTTCAGAGCTTTGGCTGTCGATTAAATTTTAAAAATCAAAATACAATGAATAGTGCTGACATTCTAGCAACCACATAAATATTACTCTCTGCAGAGAAAACGAAAGGGCCGTGATTACGTTTCCTTCATTGCAGCCCCGGTGTCGTGATCACCATGCTACTCAGCAGAGAACGTTCAGATGGAATCTCTTTCTTACCCTCTACCATTTGCTTAAAATCATGCCATGTATAACCTTTTATTTATTTATTTATTATTTATTTTTTTCAAGATGGAGCCTTGCTCTGTCACCCAGGCTGGAGTCCAATGGTATAAACTCAGCTCACTACCTCTGTCTCCCAGGTTCAAGCAATTCTCCTGCCTCACCTTCCCAAATAACTGGGATTACAGGCCCCCGCTACCACGCCCAGCTAATTTTTAGTATTTATTTTTAGTAGAGATGGAGTTTCACCATGTTGGTCAGGCTGGTCTCGAACTCCTGGCCTCAAGTGATCTGCCTTCCTTGGCTTCCCAAAGTGCTGGGATTATAGGCATGAGCCACTGTGCCCGGCCATATAATTATATTTGTACTATATCTCCTTTGTTCACCACCATGTCTTCTGATTGCTTTTCTTTTTTCTTCTTGAGGGAGGAAATATATATGTTCTTCACCGTATCTCTAATATCTTCTTCATCTTCCCTCTAGTATCTAATACAACATATATATATATATAATACAACCAGGTTCTTATTTATGTTTTCCATTGCTTGGATTAACAATGTTTTTTTTAAAACCTATAAAAGACCTTAAACAAGATAGGGATGAAAAGAACCTTGAGTTCCCCAAGACAAAATTTTGTCTCAAAGTCTCTCACTTTGTTTCGTGTGTTTAATCTCTCAATATGTTTAATCTATTGGCAATTATAAGAATTTTTGTTTTGGTCACAAAAAAATAAGTTGCTGGTATTACTGGGTTAACATTAATTTTTTTCTCTTATCATCGTAACTTCTTTCCTTCATTCACTGTTACAATATCTGGCAGATGCACAAAACCATAATGCCCAGTACAGGCAAGTGCTTCTCAAGAAAAGTGTTTGGAAAACAACAGAAAGAACAATGTGTTGGCTACCAATGCGTGTGAGAATGAAAACCAAATCCATATTATCTTAGGTAGTGAGGATTACATGATTCATTGGCATCTGACCTTATTATTCCTGCCAAGGGAATCAGTTGAAAGGGGAGCATTATTTTATATTTGGGTGGACTTGGGTCAATATCACTCTAAAAAATAAGGTGTTAGCTCTCTGTATTTTCACATAAATTTCCTAAAACTGCTATTGGGAAAAAAAAGTTTTGGATGGGAGCAAGAAAGCTGAAAATCTTCAAACTGTTAGTGGCTTCCATTCTTAATTGTTTTGCAGGCCATCACCAAAACATCACGAGGTTCACCACACGTGGCTTCTAAGAAACCAAACCTATTGCAAGGTGGCTACCCCAGTTTATTTTTTCTCTCCAGAAGTTCTGTATCCAGTCTTACTCCAGATCTGTTGAGTGACTTACCTTCCACTTCCCCACCAGAAGCAGCAATTTTGGACAGGTGTAGATACGTTGTTCCAACTACATCATTTTTAGTAAGACGGTCCCTGTGTAAAACAAATAGGTTAAGGGCTCCATCTATAAAGACATATCTTCATTTCAACAATTTAAAAAAAGTTAGAGCTGGAAAATACCCCAGACTTCAGAAATAATAATCACGTCCAGTGAGCCTCAAACTTTATTGTACTTAGTAATCAACTAGAAACTTCTCACCCTCATCTCCTGCCCACATTTTTAATTCAATAAGCCTAGAGTGGGGCGAAGAGTTTATATTTATGAGTATATCCCAATTGATTCTGATACAGATGGTCCTCCAACCACCCTTTAGAGACACTGATCTAGTGAGGTAATTTATTCTGAAGTTATGAAATTGCAATTTTACACAGAGGCCAAGGGATGTGCCTATGGCCACACTCAATACCATTGTCATAAAATTTATTAATTATCAGCACATTACATAATTATGATAGTGCTGATGATCATGATGATGGTAATGATATTTGCCATGTTTCCACTCTCAGGGAGCTAAGGGTGCCAGTTGAATGCTCCATCCAACTAGGACATTCCAAGAATGGTCTCATTACGGCCAATCAGTGCTAGGAGGCTGGTCTAGTAAAAATTCCGTCAGAACATTTCAAGGACTTTTCCTTGCCTTCATTGAGGTAGTTTTACCATTTTCTTTTTTAGCAGTAACAGTGAATTGCTCTTAGAATGTTTTGGTGATTCTTCCCAAGAAATGGTTGACTGTATTTCCGAAGTCTATCCTGGACAGCCTAATGATAGTTAAATCCCTGATTTCTTATCTTGGGGCATTTTCAGATCACATTCCCCTTCTTTTGTTTATGAGCAGTTGAACCAAAATATTCAAAGCTTGTTTTGCAATAACACTATTATTAAATTTTGTTTTAAGAAAACACCCAGTTCCAGGTGCAATTTATCCTTTCCTCTGGAAGGAAAGCAAAATGCCAGAAAATAAGAGTTAGACCATCCAGAGTAATGTTTCACAGTAACCCAAATGTTTAATTCTTTAATGTTGAATTAGATGTGCGTCTATTTTCAACTCACCAGTCATATATTGTTAGTTTTATTTTTTCACACACTGAAGGAAACTATAAAAAAAAACAGAAAGAAAAAAATAGTTATTTCTCAATAATTTAGTAATTATTAAAGTATTTTTACTTTTTCAAAAAGAAAAGAAAGTCAAACCTTGATCTGAAGATTGACGACCTGATTCCACTCAGGGTTTGCATTTTTCTCAATTATGTTTGTACAGACCTGCAAAATCACCAAAGCAAAGCTGTAGGTTTTCAAGTTTCTAATTTCTAAAAGTTTACAACATATGCTTACTAGATTATGACTCTAGCAGTTTACTTACATACTTAGAAACCTGGTTAAACTGTATGTTTCTTGATTTGTAAAATATAATATGGGTTTAATATTAATCATTGTGTTTCGATGCACTAGAAGCTTGTTTTTAACCCTTTTTCATTAGTTTTCAGTTGTCAGATTTCTAACATTAGATTAATGTAACAAAGCAAGAGATAAGGTTTATAGAGCTATTGTTATATACTGTTTGCAAAGCATCTACCATTAACACATCTAGACAGATCTTTTGATCCTGCCCGCCAGCCTCCCTGCCCCCACCCCAAACTGGCTCCTGTTCCAGTCTTCCCATCACTCTTCATTCAGGCAGTCAGGCTCAAACCAGAATCAGCCACACCCAAATCAGCCACACCCTGACACTTCTGTCTTCAAGCAGATCCTGAAGCCTTTCTCCCCAGGATGCCTGCATGGTCTCCTATCTGGAACTCCACAGCTTCTCTTGTCTCTTGACTTTCATGTCACTTCTCTGTGTAACACCTTCAGGGGACTCTCAAAGTACACTTTGAATAAAGCCCAGATCCCTCCCTGGGCTGATGAAACTCTACTGTCCCAACCCTATTTCTCTCTGACCTCCTAGCTTTTCCCCCTTGATGACTCCACTGCAGCCACATGGGCAGCCTTCCCTGCTAACATTTTCCACCTTGGGATCTTCCATCGCCCTTCTCCCTGCCTGGATGCCTCCCTCCCCGGGTCTCTGCATATCCAGGCCTCTGTGTATCAACTGTCACTTTCTCAAGGTGGTCTCACCTGTAAACCTGGATAAACACCCCTCCCCTGCACCAATCGCTTCTTGTCCCTGCTTTGTTTTCTTTGTAATACTGGGCACCATTTGAAATTATTTCATTTCTTGTTTGCTTGTTTATTGTCTGTCTCTTCTATTCCTGTGTGTTCATTTCTATATCCTAGCACATGGGACAGAATCTGGTACTTAATGACTTTTTGAATGGGTAAAAACTCTCAACAATCCTATGTGATGATTATTATCTCCATTTATGGGTCAGGAAATGGAAACTCAGAAGGGTAAGCGATTGACCTGCCTATGAAGTGGGGTAAAGCCTGGATTTAACGCAGGCCTCATTTTGCCCCAGAGCTAAAGGCTTTTCCACCACACACACTGAATCTTTTAGAAAAAAGCACCAGTCATGTGTGCATGTATGCGGTTTGCCAAATCTTCCTTTCATAACTGTATGGTTCAAACATATAAAAGATGCTAGTTCTTTCTGTCTATAACTGTCCATGCTGTGCTGTTAGTCTACTGTGGAATCTCACTCAACTCTCAAATCTTTGACCATCTCTGTAGGTAAAAGTGATGATTTAATAGCTGTCCCTATGCCAAGAGTCTCCCAGATTTTTTCAGAGGCCCACTCCCATTATCTGGTTTCAGCAGTTCACTGGAGCATGGCAGGTGAGAAATATGATAGGAGGGGGCAGCAGGGCACTGGGGGGGGGGCGGTCTATACCCTACAACATTTACCAGGGATGGGTGTGGCTGGCTAGGGAGCTTGCCCAAGATGAAGATGATGTTTGGACCAGAAAAGTAATTCCAGAAATTCAGTGGTAGCTTTCCCTATTCTAATCTCTCAAGACTGAATTTTGTAATTTGTGTTCTGCATACTTTCCACTCCAAAATAAACCTGTGGAGAAGTCTGGCATGTTCGGACTCAGATAATCTGTGTTCCTGCAGAGTGCCCGGCTCATCAGGGGGCTATCTCAACAAAGAGTAAGCAGGAATTCACTCCAAGGAAAGCACAGTGGTTTTAAATATTTATTCCTAGCAGCATCTGCATTTAGACCATGTACAAACCTTTTTTCCAGCAAAGGAAACTTCTACAAAAGGATCCACGAGATTTTTCTTATCTGCATTGCCTCCAAATATTTCCTTTACTGTTTGTGAGAAGGCATCATCCACTGGAAGGTAATAATCATACAGCAGAAATTAAATTTGATTTTCTTAAAACAGCAGAAATTATTTGGCAAGATTTTAAAAGTTATTTTATACATCAAAATAGTGGCAACAGGCTCAGCACGGTGGCTCATACCTGTAATCCCAGAAATTTAGGAGGCTGAGGCAGGTGGATCACTTGAGCCCAGGAGTTTGAGACCAACCTGGCCAACATGGTAAAACCCTGTCTCTACTAAATATACAAAAATTAGGCTGGGTGTGGTGGCACATACCTGTAATCCCAGCACTTTGGGAGGCCAAGGTGGGTGGATCACCTGAGGTCATGAGTTCAAGACCAGTCTGGCCAACATGGTGAAACCCCATCTCTACTAAAAATACAAAAATTAGCTGCGCATGGCAGTGCATGCCTGTAATCCCAGCTACTTAGGAGCCTGAGGCAGGATCATGGCCACTGTACTCCAGCATGGGTGACAGAGCCAGACTCCATCTCAAAAAAAAAAAAAAAAATTAGGTTGGGTGCAGTGGCAGGCTCCTATAATCCCAGCTACTTGGGAGGCTGAGGCAGAAGAATTGTTTGAACCCCGGAGACGGAGGTTGCAGTGAGCCGTGAGCCAAGATTGCGCCACTGCACTCCAGCCTGGTCAACAGAGTGAGACTCCATCTCAAAAACAAAACAAATAGTTGCAACAAGAATTGTTCTCATGGGTGGCAAGCACTAGTAGGAGAAATCCTTTAGGTCTTAGTTGAGAGAGAAAGAATATTTTTTCCACAGAGTTTCAAAGTCAACAGGAGTACCCTGAAAAATAAATTTATAAATTATTATGTCAAGCCTTGATCTTTGCCTGGGTACAGTGGTTCATGCCTGTAATCCCAGCACTTTGGGAGGCTGAAGCGGGCGGATCACAAGGTCAGAAGATCGAGACCATTCTGGCCAACATGGTGAAACCCATCTCTACTAAAAATACAAAAACTAGCTGGGTGTGGTGGCATGTACCTGTAATCCCAGCTGCTCTGGAGGCTGAGGCAGGAGAATCGCTTGAACCTGGGACACAGAGATTGCAGTGAGCCAAAACTGCACCACTGCACTCCAGCCTAGCAAAAGAGTGAGACTCCAACTCAAAAAATAAACAAAATAAAATAAAATAAAAATGAGCCAGGTGTGGCAGCACATGCCTGCAATCCCAGCTACTTGGGAGGCTGAGGCACGAGAATCACTTGAATCTTGCAGTTAGCCAAAATCAAGCCACAATAATCCAGCCTCCAGCCTGGGCAACAGAGTGAGATTCTGTTTCAAAACAAACAAACGAACAAAAAGATGATCTTTTCAATTGGGAGAAAGGTGCTTTAAAGGTTAAAATGTTATAGGCCTAGTCTGACTGTTTCAGAGAAATTCAAGAAAATTTGGCATAATCACAAATAACACACTTTTTTCTTTTCTTTCTTTCTTTTTTTGAGACAATTTTGCTCTTGTTGCCCAGGCTGGAGTGCAATGGCATGATCTCGGCTCACCGCAACCTCTGCCTCCCAGGTTCAAGCCATTCTCCTGCCCCAGCCTCCCAAGTAGCTGGGATTACAGGCATGCGCCACCACGCCCAGCTGATTTTTTATATTTTTAGTAGAGATGGGGTTTCTCCATGTTGACCAGGCTGGTCTCCAACTCCTGACCTCAGGTGATCCGCCCACCTCGGCCTCCCAAAGAGCTGGCATTACAGGCGTGAGCCACTGTGCCTGGCACAAATAACACACTTAATCAACTACAATCTATAGTTGATTAAACTAAAAAGTAAACAGAGATCAGGATTTTAGTTTATACTTCATTTGATGTATTTCTTTCTTTTTTAAAAAAAAAAAAAATAGAGACAGAGGTCTTGCTATGTTATCCAGGCTGGTTTTGAACTCCTGGCCTCAAGCAATCCTCCCACCTTAGCCTTCCAAAGTGCTGGGATTATAGGCATGAGCCACTGTACCTGGCCTATTTGACATTTTTGAGAGAAAGATAGGTATGGGGAGGCCTTACAATACCATCTTTTAAGACCATAGAGTCTTAAAAGAAAAGGATTCCCAAGAAAAGTAGCAAATCCTGAAGAGATCCATGGCCTGTATAGTGGGTGCAACCTCCTGGGGACTTGGAGAAGGGTCCTAGGTTCCAGAGCCCAGCAAGAAGCATATAGGCCCAGCCAGGCAGATAGGAAGCTGGGCCATCAGCAGTGACAGAGGGATAACCAGACTAGTCCCTATAAATGGAATCACTAGAAGTGATTCCCTTATATGCATCCAGTCTTTTGCTGAATATATTTCATAATACAATAGTGGCAGACTTCTAATCGTTGGGATATTACTACCCTTTGTTCAGCTTTTTTTTTTTTCAGATGGAGTCTCACTCTGTTGCCCAGGCTAGAGTGCAGTGGTATGATTTCAGCTCACTGCAACCTCTACCTTTTGGGTTCAAGTGATTCTCATGCCTCAGCCTCCTAATTAGCTGGGATTACAGGTGCCTGCCACCACACCCAGCTAATTTCAGCTATTTTTAATAGTTGGATAGCAAACACATCGATTTGTTCACATTTTCATTTGGGATGAAAGGGGTTGGAAGTGCTGACTGCTCATGTCTCTTTAGCATCCTCTAGAATAAAGAGAAGATATAAAACATTGATGGAAGAAGAGAGAGAGCCAAATGGAC
This sequence comes from Cacajao melanocephalus, assembly GCA_963573385.1. Taxonomy (NCBI): domain Eukaryota; kingdom Metazoa; phylum Chordata; class Mammalia; order Primates; family Pitheciidae; genus Cacajao; species Cacajao melanocephalus. The sequence continues at coordinate 23,281 of CAUYLG010001541.1, forward strand.
CAAAGGCAGGTACTCAACAAGGAACAGGATCAGCAACCATGAGCCTGCTCAGGTAGCTTTCAATGGGGCCAGAATGAATGAAAATAAGTTCATGAAGCCCTTTCAGAAGAAAAACGTACTATAGGGACACCGATCACTATTCAGAGTTTGATTTTAACACATCTCATCATGCAGATAACCGACAATTCTGGGACAAGATTAAATCGATACATACTCTGGGGGATGTCCTCAGCTCGGTAGATTTTCAGCAAGAAGGTCACCCACCGGAGGGCGATGCCAGCAGGGAGTAACAAATTACTCTCCACATCATCACTGTCATTATCAGGATCTCGTCTCTCAGGCTATTGGGGCACATGATTTAAATTATACATATAGAAAAGCAGCACATGGAAAAAGCCAAGTTAATGCTTATAAAATGAAACCAATCAGAAACATTTCCATTAGAATTTCCTGTGTTTGGGACTTAAGAGTTCAGCCTGCCATCAGCCACCAGTTTTCCTTCAACCTCAAAACTGCTCCACAAAAATCGATGCTCATATATTTCTGTGTCATTCTGTCATTTCATGAGCATCAAATAGTGAGTGTGTGAGTGTGTGTGTGTGTGTGTGTGTGTGTTCCTGATGTCCCTTCAATTTCTCTCTGGCCACTTACTATTTTGCAGTTTGCCACCCAATTTCCCAGAATCACTAACCATTTAGGTAGCAATGCCTAATTCTGCAAGTAAGGCATGCTCTCTAGATAAAAGCAGCCTTTCTAATGATGCAAGGGCATTATAAAAACACATGCATCACCGGGCACGGTTGGCTCATGCCTGTCATCCCAGTTCTTTGGGAGGCTGAGGTGGGCAGATCATTTGAGGTCAGGAGTTCAAGACCAGCCTGGCCAACATGGTGAAATCCCATCTCTACTAAAAATACAAAAATTAGGGGAGTGTGCTGGCACATGCCTGTAATCACAGCTAACTGGGAGGCTGAGGCAGGAGAACTGCTTGAACCTGGGAAGCGGAGGGTGCAGTGAGCCAAGATTGCACCACTGCATCCTAGCCTGGGTGAGGAAGACTCCTAAAAAACAAACAAACAAAAAAAAACACCCAACACATGCGTCTTTTCTCTATTACTCAATTAAACGCTCACTCATAGACACCAGATAGGAGTCTAAGTGAGCTGGAATGATAATTCCATGACGAAGAAAACAACAGCTTCTGAATAATAGGGGGAATCAGAAGGTACTGATGAGAAGCCGTGTTCCATTTCACAATTACCTACACCCACATGCTTCACTCTTGGTCTTCTTTTTTAGTGAGAAGTGTAAAAAGCAGAGAATGTAGGGACTCACAGGAGGCTCATCTCCGGTTCCCAGGACAAACATGCTGACTTTCATATAACCTTTAGAACCTGAACTGGCATCTTCCGGGTCATTGAGAAGAAGCCACTTTCTCATGACAGCATGGCCTAAATTAGAGGAGTAAAAGGAAAGGGCTATGTTAAAGAGACACTGATAGGTCTGTGATTCCTCTGCCGTAAGATAAGCAGCATTTTCTGGGCAGCCTCTTTATGACCCACCAAATTCCCCAGATGAGTCTCTACTTCCATGTCTTCTGTTCTACACGCTCCCCACACCCCACCCCCACCATTCTGTCCTTGTGTAACTCAAACAAGACTCTCTAAGCTGTACCAACTTGTTTTAAATTTCATGTTAAGATCAAAACATCCTCAAAAAACACAGAAATCATCTATTTTGAACGTTAAGATAAAAAATTAGACATTTGTACTAAGCTACTGTTATTTATTTCCACTAAGCATCCTTTCCTCTCCCTCATTAATATTTTTTTTTAAATTCCTTTGACTTTAATTCCTTGATTCCCCTCCCCCGCCAAATTGTCTTCATTCCTAGAACCGTCTTCGGAGTTAGAAGGAATGAATTTAAGACTTCAAATGGATGGGGAGAACATTACTTACCAGGTTCATCATAAACAAATCCAATATCAATCTGGGAAAACAATAATCAAAAGTAGTCTAAGTAGATTTTAAAGTCAGTCTAGTCACTTTAAAGACACCATCATTATATTTAAATGTAATATGTTGATTACACTTAAATTTCCTTGAGACTCAACATTTCCTTCTCAGCCTGTCTGTATCCCCAGTGCCGTGTCCAATGTGTGGCACATGAAAGACACTCAGTAAGTCACTACTGAATGAATGAGCTGGTCTTAGGGCTGGAAGGGACCACGGAAGCAGAGTGACCAATATGTCCCAGTTTGCTTGGGTCATTCTCAGTTTTACCATTAAAGTCCCAGGCAAAGTGGGACCATTGGTCATCCTACAGAAATTCACCTAGCCCAACTTCCTGTCCAATTCTCCTCCTCCTTCTCCAGCTAATGATACTATTAATAGAACCATTGATTGGACACTTCAATGTGCCAGGTGCTGTGCTAGGTACTTTACACATACTATCTCATTTAATTTTCTCAATGATACCATTTTACAGATGAAGAAACTAAAGATCAGAGAGACCGAGTTCCCCTGGGACATGTGGCTACTCGGTGGCAGACAGGGTATGAACACAGGTCTGCTTGACCCAGATCAGCCTCTAGGACTTCTAGTGACCGGAGCTCCTTTCTTGGAGAGGCAGCCTATTCCACATAGAACTGCTGGGCAGAAGCCAACCAAGTATTTGTCCTTTCATTCCAGTGAGAGTTAGTTAGAGAAGCACCCTGACCATCTTGCCTTGCTTGGCTTTCCTTTCACACTCTGGATTTATCGTAATTGGCTTTGCAGATGGAGCTCTGGGACCCCCAGTAAGTGCAGGCAGATGGTAGGCTTCTTGCCGTGGTAAACCACCCTTCCCTTGGTGGCAGTGGATTTGCTTCCATCCACAGATGGAACCTGGGAAGGGCCCTGATGGGGCATCTTCAGGGCATCTTGCTTTGGAGCTCTATTCAGTGTTATACTTTGGAAATAGACAAGCCTCAAGCAGCCCTCAGCAAGCATCATCATCATGCTGGACCCTTACACATTCCCAAGAGGCCACCAAGATGGGGACACAGGAATCAGATTTCTGTTATGAAAGTTCTCATTGTCTGTAAGTTGATTGAAGCAGACTGTTGTTACCCACCTTAAATTCCCCCATCAGACAATCTGCTCTCAGAGAGTGAGAATTATAAACCTGGAAGAAAGAAGAGCAGTGAAGAAATGATTGGCTTTGCCTGGCAGTGAGTGAGCAGTACCTTTCCACTTGCCGATCCTTACCCGGATGCTGATGGTCTCATCCATCAATTCAGAAGGGGTCATGTTGACATTGTAGAAAAGCAACTGCCGAAACAATAGAGAAGATGCGTAAATGTCAACAGGGGATTCGGGTTTAGTGAGATCTGATGTTATAATTTTGTGGGTCCCCCTTAAAAAAAAAAACACACACAAATTCAAAATTAGGTTTGACCATGTGAACACATGGCAAGTCTTTGGAAAAGGCCCTGGAGTTTCAGCTTCATGGTAAACCCACCCCTGCATGTCTGAAAAAAGGAGAAAGGGGTAAGTAACAAATAGAGCATTTACTTAACTAAATAAAATTGTTCACTTGGAACTAGATATCTAAAAGCTAAATGATGTAAAGATCCAAGGCTAAGCAGGTACAGGGGTACCCCCCTGTAATCCCAACACTCAGGAGGCTTAGATGGGAGGAGTGCTTGAACCCAGGAGTTCCAGACCAGCCAGGGCAATATGGTAAGAGGCTGTCTCAAAAAAAAAAAAAAAAAAAGGGAACCAAGGTGATTTCGTGTAGTGATGCTTACTAAAATGAGTGCTTAGAGCTGGCATGACCTGGAGTGTGTTTTAAACTTCTCTAATATTTTTAGTTCTATTATTTGTGTCTAGTGACTAATAGTACTCCAAGAAAGCGCCTTTAAAGCCAACTTTGCCCATTAGATTAAGTTAGTGCCTCAGCAAAGTCAATACTGACCACATTGTAAAAGCTAATTTTAAGAAGGTTGATCACTGGGAGATGAGTATTAGGTGTACAGGAGGTTTAACCACGTTAGGCTAATAAATATTAATCCTAAAAGGAAAAGATTGAGCACTTACTCCAACTGAGACTTTTTCCACCAATGTTTTACTTAGAAATATTTCTAATCTACAGGAAAGCTGAATGAATGATAAAATAAATATTACATTTCACCTTTGTTCACCAGTTGTTACCATTTTTGGACATTTGCTTTATCTTTCTCTTTTTTAAACTGAACTATTTGTAAGAAAGCTTTGGATATCACTTCACCCCTTCAGAATACATTTACATGCATCTCCTAAGAGCAAGGACATCTTCCTACATATGGTCAATTTTCAAATTTTTCCAATTGTCCTTGCAAAGAAAACCCTTAGCTTTTCAAAGAGATGTAGGATCTATGCAAGAATCATACATTGCATTTGGTTTTTGTGTCTCTTCTGCTTCCTTTCATATAGAACAGTGCTATTTCCTTTTTTTGCTTTTTGTTCTTCTTTAAATAGAGATGAAGTCTCACTATGTTGCTCTGGCTGGTCTTGAACTACTGGCCTCAAGCGATCCTCCTACCTTGGCCCCCCAAAGTACCAGGATTACAGGCGCGAGCCACCGTGCCCAGTGTTTTGTAGAACATCCCACAGTCTAGATTTGTGTTAATGTTTCCTCAGTGTTGGATGCAAATTGGCCCGACACAGGTTATGTTGATTACTTCTGTTTTATCACATGAGGACACCACGTCACTTTGTTCCCACTATTGGTGATAACAAGGTTAATATTACTTGGTTAAAAAAGTTATATATAGGATTTATTTATTTTTGAGACAGAGTCTCACTCTGTAGCCCAGGCTGGAGTGCAGTGGCACGATCTTGGCTTACTATAACCTCTGCCTCCCAGGTTCAAGCAATTCTCTTGCCTCAACCTCCCAAGTAGCTGGGATTACAGCCACCCACCACCATGCCCAGCTAATTTTTTGTTTTGAGACAGAGTCTTGCTGTCACCCAGGCTGGAGTGCAGTAGCCTGATCTTGGCTCACTGCAACCTCTGCCTCCCAGGTTTAAGTGATTCTCCTGCCTCAGCCTCCTGAGTAGCTAGGACTACAGGTGTGCACCACCACACCCAGCTAATTTTTTGGATTTTTAGTAGAAATGGGGTTTTACTATGTTGCCCAGGCTGGTCTTGAACTCCTGATCTCAGATGATCCACCCACCTTGGCCTCTCAAAGTGCTGGGATTACAGGCGTGAGCCACCATGCATGGCCAGGCTAGAAATTTTTTTAGTAAACCTCTTTTATATACATGTTTGTTTTTATCGTCTTACTTTTGTTTCTCCTATCCCATAAAATTTTTGTATTGATTTATGTACTGGTCTTCCCTTTTGCCAAAAGATCTAATCCCCCTCAAACTCATTAAAATGGGGAAATTCCGAGGAAGGTGGAGGTGTTTGCTGGGCTCCTAAGAATGCAGCTGAGTCAACAGGAAGCCTGCATTATCAATGCATCGGCAGGCCTTATGCGTTAGGCCCAAGTCATCCAGCAAGAATCATGCCTCCTCCCCTCCCCGTCCAGTCCAGTCCAGTCCAGTCCAGTCCAGTCTTGCCTTCCAATGTGAATCGCTCTCAGCCTTCCCTGAAGTCAATTTCCAGTGCCCATCTCAGTGTAGCCCCTACCTCTCGTGAGAACATGTATACTACTAGACTTGCTTGCATGCTGTTGTCTGTGATTCCTCTGAGGGGGAGACTGAGAAGAAAATGGAGCCTTCAGAGCTGGGTGCCAGCTTGAACAAAGGGGAAGAAATAGAAATGCTGCATGGAGCCAGACACGGTGGCTCACACCTGTAATCCAGCACTTTGGGAAGTCGAGGCAGGCGGAGCACGAGGTCAGGAGTTTGAGACCAGCCTGGCCAACATGGTGAAACCTTGTCTCTACTAAAAATACAAAAATTAGCCAGGCATGGTGGCAGGCACCTGTAATCCCAGCTACTCGGGAGGCTGAGGCAGAAGAATTGCTTGAACCTGGGAGGCGGAGGTTTCAGTGAGCTGAGATCATACCACTGCACTTCAGCCTGGGGGACAAGAGCTAGATTCCGGCTCAAAAAAAAAAAAAAAAAAAATGCTGCATGGAAGAAACCATTTCTTTTCTGAATAAAGAGGTAGAAAGAAAAAAGGTCAAAAGCCAGGGCTGAAATGAGAAGCTGTACGGAATGAAGAGGAAGTGTGATAAGAAAGGCCTGGGCTAGAGAACAGAGCAGGAGACACAGGCTGAGGAATCCCAGAAATGTGTCTTCTCAGCACAGCTGAGCAGGACTCTACAAAGTTCCCCAAATATGTCATTTCTTCGCACAGCCCAGTCGTGGAGTTCTGTGGCGTTTGAGATGATAGTCAAGGTATCGCGTATTTTTGAGGAGTGTTATAAAAGAGGTCAATAGAACAGGCTAAATTCTCAGTATGAGAGATGGGACACAGTGGCTCATGTCTGTAATCCCAGCACTTTGGGAGGCCGAGGTGGGTGGAGAACCTGAGGCCAGGAGTTCGAGACCAGCACAGGCAACATGGTGAAACCCTATCTCTACTAAAAATACAAGTATTAGCTGAGTGTGGTGGCACATGGCTGTAGTCCCAGCTACTTGGGAGGCTGAGGTGGGAAGACTGCTTCAGCCTGGGAGGCAGAGGTTGCAGTGAGCCAAGATCGCACCACCACGCTTCAGCCTGAGAAACAGGGATAGACTCTGTCTTAAAAAAAAAAAAAAAACAATCAAAAACTTAGTATGGGGGGGCAAAATAAAGCCCCTGTGTGCTAATAATTGCTTTCCTTTAACCTATATTATTTTTGCAGCCAAGTATGTTTTGACACCTCTAAAAAATTGGATTACTTAGTCACAGAGAGTTGGCCCTCAGAGACACAATGCTAATTAGAAAAAGCAAAGGCAGATATGAGACATTACATGCTCTATCATAAGGGTCGAAGGGATTCATCAGGAAGGGATCATCAAAAAGTTGTCACAAAATCACCAGAAATGCAACAGCAACTCTGAGGACCACCAACATAGGGAACCAGGTGTTTTGTTTTTTCCTTTTTTCAAATGCGTCTCACTAATATTGACCAGGCTGGTCTTGAAATCCTGGGCTCAAGCACTCCTCCCATCTCAGCCTCCTGGGTGTTGGGATTACAGGTGTGTATCCCCTACCTGCTTAGCCTTGGATTTTCACATCATTTAGCTTTTAGGTATCTAAAAGCTAGATATCTTTTAAGTTGTCCCAAGTGAACAATTTTATTTAGTTAAATAAATGCTGGCTGGGCACGGTGGCTCACACCTGTAATCCTAGCGCTTTGGTGGTGGGTGAATCACTGGAGGTCAGGAGTTTGAGACCAGACTGACCAACATAGTAAAACCTTGTCTCTACTGAAAATACAAAATTAGCCGGGTGTGGTGGTACATGGCTGTAGTCCCGGGTATTTGGGAGGGTGAGGCAGGAGAATCACTTGAACCCGGCAGGCAGAGGTTGCAGTGAGCTGAGATTGCATCCCTGCACTTCAGCCTGGGCAACAAGAGCAAAACTCCATCTCAAAAAAAAAACAAGCTATATTGATTATTGACCCATTTTTCCTTCTCCAGCATGCAGAAGTGGGTTTACCATGAAGCTTACACTCCAGGGCTGTTTCCAAGACTCTGTACGGTATTCACATGGTCATGCCTAATTCTGTTCCTGTAATGTCTTCACCAACGAAGCTGCTCCCGTGTTTCCCTCTCCTGTGGGACTCTCACGAGCAGAAACATGCCCTCTCAACCCCTTTACCTCATCAAAAAATGGGTTGTTTCCTCTCTTGATTCTTGTTCGGTGTGTCTGGCCGCAGACATGAACTTTGACCACAGGTCTTATGTTGTTTCCGCTTAACTGTCGGCCCTCGATCACCCGGACGCGGATCTGCAGCACAGAAGCGGGGAGGTTACCAATCCTTTCCCAGCACGTGGTGTAAAAGCATCCTCAGGTGCTTCTTCATTCCCTTCACCTATCAGGATTGCTAACACAGGACAGCTCTGTGGTGTACCAGGTGCTACCAACTGGGCGGGGCCACCTAGGATCATTCCCAAGATGGGAACTGGGGTTGGGTTATAGAGACCAAGAGCAGCTACAGAGATGAACTCGCTCAAAGCTGGCCTGGGAAAGGGCAGGGCGGGGTGGAGGTCACTGCTTAGACTCCAGCCATGCGCCTGGGCTTCATGAGCCTGGTGATGAACCGACTCACTCCATGGCTGCCTCCCAAGTCTAAGTGCCCAAAGCTACGAAAAACACAGTGTTTGTGCTTCTATTATTTGATTAGCTCTTTCCTTCCACCAAACGGAAGGAGAATTATGGTTTTATTTCTCTGAAGACCATCATCTGGCCAGACTAAACCCATTTGTGCCTGCAGAAGAAAGATGGAGAGCTTTTCTTACTGGGTTTATGCACTGACATCTCTCTGTACTAGCTGAGCCATTGTCCGTTGAAATATCACTGAAACATCACTGCAATGGTCAGAAAATGGGCAATGTGAAGATTAAACAAAGATGCAGAGCCCCAGGCCGTTCCTACCTGGAAGTCCTGTGGCTTATTGGACAGCATCCGCCTGCTGTTCTTTACTTTGGTGAGCCTCCGAGCAAGCTGAGCTTCTGACACCGTCCCAACTGGCCCCTTGGGCCCAGGGCCCCTGACTGCATTGTCCAACCTGTCTTCATCACCTTCATCTTCTTCCCCGTCTCCTAAAATATCAGAAAGAAACCCAGTGAGGGACAGCCCTTATCCTGTAAATGTCTGAATGCTCAGGTTTCCAGGACAGTTTTGTCCACCATTATGTTTTAAGTGTTCCTAAAGTGGCAGGTGAAGGAGATCCTCTTGGTGACACTGACTTGGGACTTCTTGTGACTTGGAAAAATTCTTTAGGAAAATGTTCACGATGCATCAGGGCTCTTGCTCAAAGAGACCAAGAGAATGATAGAGATCACAGGGACAATGAGAGGAGATGGCACCATCAAACCCAGCCAGGAATCACCGAGTTCTCATCTTAGGATCCAACCTAAGGTCAAGGGGACTTTCTGCAGTTAGGATGGAGAAAGGAAGAAATGCCACAGAACACGGGAGGCTTGCAAGGACAGACTTCAACTCTGGCCTCCCACTGCAGGTCTTCTCTCTAGAGATCTGCTCCTGAACTGTTCACACTGTTTCCTGCTTGAGCCTCCTAATTCACGACTGCTCTTTCCAACCCTCATGACAGATGAGAAACTCTCTTCATTTTCTTTTCAAGCAGACCAAGGTGACCATCTTGCTCTCCCTTCCTCCTCCTGGTTTGTCATTTTAACAAGTGTTCCCTCCTTTTATCCCTCGACCTTCCCTCTGCACTCAGGAAAAGATTCACCTTGCTCAGCAGAGTGAAAATCCCAACCCTCTACCATGCATTAGATCCTCCTACCTCCTGATGATTTGCAGGCCCCTCAAATTTCTTCTCTCTCTTTTGTGTACCTCCAGGGGTTCCTTCTCTGCTGTGACCTTTCCCCTGCCTTCAAGTAGACACAGATCTTTCTCTCTTTACAAAACCCAAAATCAACTCTGCCTACTACCTCTCCGCTTTCTTTTATTCACCAACTCTTTGAAACTCACTGACAAACTTGAGCTTTTCTTTTCTTAATAGACAAACAGTTAGAACTCCCAGTAATCTGTATAATATAATCTAAGTGCGACGAGCTCCCTTGTCTAGAACACACCAGCATTTGTATCCCCTGCTTTTGGATTCTGAAACTCCTTCTCCACAATGCAAGATCATGAAATCGATTTAATTTTCACAGGCAGTCACCTGTCAGTCATTCACATCCTGGTATGAATTAGTTTTATCAGATTACTATGTACCGTGGCTCTTGAAAGCTTGCGCTCTGAAGCCATGCAGCCTGGGCTCAAATCCACTCCTGACCCTCCATTTTTTGAGCTATGTGAGTCTGAGTAAGTTTCTTAATTTCTCTAAGCTTCAATTTCTTCCTTTGCAGAAAGGGGGAAACAGTATTTACCACACGGTTACTGTAAAGATGTAATTACCGGCGGAGAGATCCAAGATGGCCGATTAACAACAGCTCAGGATTTTAGCTCCCAGTGAAAGCACAGAGAGCGAGTGGACGCGGCAATTTCAGATGAATTTCTGTGGAACACAAACTGGGAAATTCCCGGCGGAGGAGCCACACGGGTCGCCAGCGCGACTCTTTTGGCCGGCGCAGCTGCTTTGCCTGTGCCCTGGCGCGGTGCAGCGCTTCTCAGTATATGCGACTGGGTGCCCCCTGAGTCGGGCTCAGCTGGTCCCATCCCCACAAGGAGAACAGCAATTGGAAGCGCTGAGGACTGAGAGTTTCACAGTAAGCACAGCTGAACCTGGGAAGGCCTAGCTCTGTGGGGAAAGGGCGTCC
>CAUYLG010001543.1:0-22530 GCA_963573385.1 Cacajao melanocephalus
ACATTCTTTTTTTTTTTCTTTCTTTCACTCTCACTTTCTTTCCTCTCTTTTTCTTTCTTTCAAAAAAAAAAATGATGAGTTTGTGTCCTTTGTAGGGACATGGATGAATCTGGAAACCATCATTCTCAGCAAACTGACACAAGAACAGAAAATCAAACATCGCATGTTCTCACTCATAAGCGCGTGTTGAACAATGAGAACACATGGACGCAGGGAGGGGAGCATCACACACTGGTGTCTGTTGTGGGGGACTAAGGGAGGGACAGTGGGGGTAGAGAGGTTAGGGAGGGATAACATCAGGAGAAATGCCAGATATAGGTGATGGGGGGATAGAGGCAGCAAACCACCTTGCCATGTATGTACCTATGCAACAATCCTGCATGATCTGCACATACCCCAGAACCTAAAGTACAATAAAAAAAAAATATATATATATATAAAGTAATAACATTACAGTTAGAGATTATTATGTGTATGAAATTAATATTGGAAAACCACTGAGACTTGCTCTATTTTCCATTTTATTGTTGATTTTCATGAATGGTTCCTGTTTCTTGAAACTGTATATTCTTTAGTTGTTTGGTATAGTGTTCTATGTACAGTCATTTGATCATCCTTACTATATGTTACTCAAATATTCTTCATCATAATGTTTACCTGTTTCACCCATCAATTACTGAAAGATAGGTTTCTAAATCCCCACTGATGTGGCAATTTTCAGCATATTTTGCACATATACAGATGCTCCTTGACTTATGATGGATTTATGTCCTGATAAACTCATAACTCAAAAATATTGGAAATCACAATGTATTTAATACCCCAATAAATAACATTGTAAGTAAAAAGAAACGTAAGTTGAACTATCATAAGTTCAGCTGTTCTTTGACTTACAATGAGGTCATACCCCAATAAACCTATCATAAAGTCAAAAAATCCTAAGTTGAACCATAGTTAAGTAGGGGACCATCTGTATATATTTGTAACTATTTATCTATGTAAATATAGACATAGCCATGTATGCTATGAATGTATATCATACAGATTTAAGTCCGGTTAGAACTAACATATTAATATTTTTCTGGTAATTTGAACCCCATCTTCTCTTGTTCATTGACCCTTGAAGTTTATTTTATGTGATTTTAATATAACCAAAGTAGCTCTTTTTTGATTAGTATTCGCCTGCCATATTATTTTTAATCATTATAACAATTCCTGTTTCCTTGCTGTTTTGGTAAAACCTCTGAACACTGCATATAGATTTAAAATAATTCTGTAGATCTATTGGCATCATTTTTGTAGATATATGTTAACTTATTTCTAATTCCCATTTTTTCTATTTTTCTCTTTTTTAAATTTCAGCTTTCATTGAAAAGTATAACAGATGTATAGGAAATTGCATAAAATTTATATATATTCCTTTAGGAATAACTTTAAAAAATAAATCTGTGGATCCAAAATCTAGGACAATATATAATTTTTTATGTGAAACCTAGTGAAACACAGTTATTTTATCAGTTGGGTATTTTTTTTATGGCTCAGGATGCATGAAATTACAAAACAATTTATTTGCCACCCCACCAAATATAAAATAATGGGGCTGGAACAAAATCATGACAATAAAAATATCCCATTCATAATAAAGGAGGATGAGAGACTCATAGCAATTATGCAATGCTGCTGGATAGGCAATTTGAAGGCCCTTTTCCTTGGCAGTGGGGTAATTTCTTTGTTTAGACTGATTCTTCTTTTAAGAAAAACTATCTTTCATGGTACTCACTGAGATTCCAGCTCTAGACTTGGCATAATTATTTCTCTTTTATTATCCTTTGTGGCCCCATCATAGGTCAAATGTGCATATATTAAGATTTTAAATAAACTAATAATTCTAGATGTGGAAAGCTTATCATTATAGTTGTAATTATAATACTATAATAATACAAAGATCTGAATGAATAGCTTCTCCCAGAAAATATTGTATTGAAAATATATGTATACCTTTTAAAATGAACATAATTAAACTGCTCCAATGGAAGAAAAATCAAGCCTCCTTTTGCACCATGTACATTAATTGATCTTTGATAATAAAGTGCAGATTTTCACACACAACACACCGCAACACATTTGTCACCTTATCATTCCATCCAATCTGTGATATTAAGATTGTATATGATCTCTTAAGATTCATTTAGCTCATTGTATATTCCCCCTGAAAGAAAGTGGGGATGTTAGACTCTCTCATTTGTTTCTCTCAATTTTTGCACAGGATGCCCTTTATTGTGGTAAATACATTTTTCTGTCCTCCTAGATCATTACATGTGAGATACAAAAGTTCCTTTTATCCTAATTTCGGTCATTTACAATTTTTAAATTTATTAGTTAAAAGTATCATAGTTATTTCTACTTTTTAGTAGCATTTGAAGATAAGAGATAAATAACTCACCCAGAATTATCTGGATGATTCAGTTAAATTTAAGTTTATTATGTGATAGGGTGTTGAATTTTCCTGCAGTGTGATATGAATTGTGTAGATGAAAACATTTACTTAAATGCAGCTCTAGTCTCACTTATATTTTTTATTCTGTTTTACATTTTAAGAAAACTAAATGTAATTTCCGTAAGAGCTCTATTGAAACACAGCTGCCAGACAGCATGGCATAATGTGGACAAGTGACACTGGGAGGGAACAGTCAGAAATTAGGTCAGTTTTCTGGTTCAAAAGCTTTGCTGGGGATGGTGGAAATGGGAAACAGAAAAAAGCAGGGGTTACAATCCTAATTTCAGATAAAACAGACTCTAAACCCACAAAGATCAAAAAAGACAAAGGAAGGTTTAATATGGCACTCAAGGGTTCAACAAGAAGACCTAACTATCCTAAATATATATGCACTCAACTCAGTGGCACCCAGATTCATAAAGCAAGTACTTAGAGACCTACAGACTTAGACTATGGCATAATAATAGTAAAAGACTTCAACATTCTATTGATGGTATTAGACAGATCATCGAAGCAAAAAATTAGCAAAGATATTCAAGACCTAAACTCAGCATTGGATGAAGTAGATCTGAGAGACCTTTACAGAACTCTCCAGCCAAAAACAACAGAATATACATTCTTCTAATTGCTACATGGCATGTACTCAAAAGTTGGCCACATAATTGGACATAAAACAATATTCAGCAAATGCAAAATAACTGAAATTATACCAAACACACTCTTGGACCACAGTGCAATAAAAATAGAAGTCAAGACTGAAAAAAATCACTAAAAGCTATACAATTACATGGAAATTAAACAACATGATCCTGAATGACGTTCAGATAACTAATGAAATTAAGGCAGAAACCAAGAAGGTCTTTAAAACTAACACAAAGGTACAACATACCAGAATCCCTGGGACCCAGTTAAGCAGTGTTAAGAAGAAAGTCTATGACACTAAATGCCCACATCAAAAAATTATAAAGATATCAAATTAGCAATCGAAGATTACCATTTGAGGAACTAGAGAAATGAGAGCAAACCAACCCCAAAGCTAACAGAAGACCAGAAATACTCAAAATCAAAGCTAAACTGAAGAAAATTCAGACACAAAAACCATACCAACAAATCAACAGAGTCGGTTCTTTGAAAGAATTAATAAAGTAGACTGCTAGCTAGACTAATAAAGAAATAGAGAAATATTAACATGATTACAATCACAATGACAAAGGAGACATTATCACTGACCTCTCAGAAATACAACCACCACCACCAAAAAACCTTCAGACACTACTGTGAATACCTCTATGCACAAAAGCAAGAAAACTTAGAAGAAATGATAAATTCCTGGAACCCTATAACTTCTCAATATTAACTAGGAAATAATTGAATCCCTGAGCAAACCAATAATGATTTCCAAAATTGAATCAGTAGTAAAAAGCCTATTAACAAGAAAAAGATCAGGACAAGATAGATTCACAGCCTAATTCTATAGGATACATATACAGTCGCCTTACCATTTGTGTACATGTCACTTGCAAACACATTTTTTAAGATATTCACCTGAGAGTAAAATTCCTTGGTCACAGTATGTGAATTTAAGCTTTGCAAGATAAATCCAATTTGTTTGCTAAGTTGTTTGTGCAAGTTACATTTTTATAAAGAGTGTATACTACATATTCTCATAAGTGGGTGTTGAACAATGAGAACACATGGACACAGGGAGAGGAACATATATATCTTATATATATAAGGGAACATGTATATATATATATGAGTGAAATGGTACCATTACTACTAAAACTATTTCAAAAAATTGAGAATGAGAGACTCCTCCCTAACTCATTCTTTGAGACCAGCATCATCCTGATACCAAAACCTGATGGAGACACAACAATAAAAGAAAAATTCAGGCAAATATCCTTGATAAAAATTGGTGCAAAAATGCTCAGCAGAATACTAGCAAACCAAATCCAGCAGCACATCAAAAAGCTAATCCACAGTAATCAAGTAGGCTTTATCTCTGGGATGCAAGTTTGGTTCAATATATACAAATCAATAAATGATATTGACCACATAAGCAGTACTAAGAAACAGAAATCACATGATTATCTGCATAGATGCAGTAAAGGCTTTTGATAAAATTCAATATCTCTTCATGTAAACAACCCTCAACAAACTGGGCATTGAAAGAACATACTTTAAAATAATAAGAGCCATCTATGACAGACCTACAGTAAACATCGTACTGAATGGGTAAAAGCTGGAAGCATTTCCCATGTAAACCAGAGTACGACAAGGATGCCCAATCTCACCACTCCTACTTACCATCCTACTGGATGTCCAGGTTAGAGGCAATCAGCAAGAGAAAGAAAGAAAAGCCATCCGAATAGGAAGAGAAAAAGTCAAACTATTCCTTTTCACAGATGATATGATTCTATACCTCGAAAGTCCCATGGTCTCTGCCCAAGAAATCCTTGATCTGATGAAAAGCTTCATCAAAGTGTCAGGATGCGAAATCAATGTACAAAAGGCAGTAGCATTCCTATACAAGAACATGTAAGTTTCTAAGCTTACATGGCTTACATGGCTGTAGCCATGCCTGTTATTGTTCAAATAATCACTATCCAAAATTTTGTATATATCTTCACTTTATGGATGAATCTATAGATTTTATTTTGGAAGTTTTACTTCAGCTTACCATTTTAAAATTGTATACTATTTTATGATTTGTGGTTTTCATTGTGCTTCTAACATTTATCTAGATTGACGCATGAGCCCCATTAATATTATTGAGGTAATTTAATTCATTGTATGCATATACTACAATGTATTTATGTATTCTCCTATTGCGCATCATTTGGGTTGTTTTCAGGTTTTGATTATTATGCAAATAGTCTCCTGACCATTTGTTTACATGTCACTTGCAAACAGACACACGTTTTTCGAGATATTCACCTGAGAGTAAAATTCCTTGGTCACAGTATGTGAATTTTAAGCTTTGCAAGATAATTCCAACTTGTTTGCTAAGTTGTTTGTGCAAGTTACATTTTTATAAATAGTGTATACCACATGTTCTCACTCATAAATGGGTGTTGAACAATGAGATCATACGGACACAAGGCGAGGAACATCACACACCAGGGCCTATCAGGGGATGGAGGGCTAGGGAAGAGATAGCATTAGGAGAAATACCTGATGTAGATGACAGGGTG
Source organism: Cacajao melanocephalus (assembly GCA_963573385.1). NCBI lineage: Eukaryota > Metazoa > Chordata > Mammalia > Primates > Pitheciidae > Cacajao > Cacajao melanocephalus. The sequence continues at coordinate 5,695 of CAUYLG010001543.1, forward strand.
ATGGATGCAGCAAACCACCATGGCATGTAACAAACCTGCACGTTCTGCACATGTACCCCAGAACTTAAAGTATAACTAAAAAAATAAAAATATAAAGAGTATATAACAGTTCCTTTAATTTATATATGTCAGTGCATGTACATGATGTCTTAAAACTTATTATTTTTATGGCTGACTTTTGAACCTGCTAAAACACTTCTTTGTAGATTTGATTTACATATCTAATTAGTAGTAGTTTCAGCATTATTTCAAGTATGTATTAGCACCTTTTTTTCCTTTTTTATGTAACTTCTCTTCCTGATTTTGTTATTTTTTTCCAAAAATTATGCATGTTGTCCCTTTCTTTTTGATTTTCAAGTATTATATAATTTAGAGAGACAACTTTGTCAGTGATAAATATTGCAAATATTTTCTCCCACTTTGTGAATTGTCATATTTTTCTCCTTTTATGGTGTTTTTAATAAAAAATTATTTAATGTAATATAGTGAGTTGTAGCATTTTATTATATGTGTAGCTCATGAAATACATCTCTATTCCCAAAGGCATGAAGATACGTCTATATTTTCTTCTGAATGTTCTAAAGTTTTGCCTTTTACTTATTTCTTTTTAACTTTTAAAACATCCTGTTCTCTGTCATTGGTAGGTACATTTTTTTCAAAAGTTTAATTATGCTTCAATAGTTGCGAAGACAGATATCCATTTAAAACATAAAAATCAGAACCTCAACAGAACCCCAGAGGTGAGCAGAGTAGGTAGGTAAGTTGTGATGTATACAGCAAATAGAACATCACTGCTGTTTTGAGGGCATAGGGAAATATATACAATATTGTATTCAGTGTTCTACCTAATCAATGCCAGATTACTGGTTTTTGGTGGTTGTTGTTGTTGTTTGAGGTGGAGTCTCATTCTGTCACCGAGGCTGGAGTGCAGTGGCACCATCTCGACTCACTGCAACCTCCACTTCCTGGGTTCAAGCAATTCTCCTCCCACAGCCTGGTGAGTAGCTGTGATTACAGGTGCAAACCACCATGCCCCGCTAATTTTTGTATTTTTAGTAGAGATGAGGTTTTGCCATGTTGGCCAGGCTGGTCTCAAACTCCTGACCTCAAGTGATCCACCCACCTCAGGCTTCCAAAGTGCTGGGATTACAGGTGTGAGCCACCACGCCCAGCCCAGGTTGCTGTTTATTGGGATCTTCTCCCACGGATGGAGACCAGAGTGGTGGAGGCAGAAGCTGTTCTGATACCAGTGCTGTTGGTCCTATGGGTAACTAGTACCTCTTTTTGGAAGCAGGCCTCTGGGGCCTGTCAGTGCTGGATGAATACTTATTTGCTAATAATGTAAATTTGTGATAGAAACCAAGAGCCACAGAAACTGGTGGAGAAAGGAGTAAACAGCTGGTTGTTATGGTAGTAGTTATAGATGAAACTTATTTATTACTCTTGTGGGTAAATTAACACATACAAGGAAACCCAGGATGTATATAAATAGGTAGTTTGTTTAAAGGAATTATTGGCAATGAGCCTACAAAAATGACTTAAAAATTGGCAGGAATGTTTCTGAAGTTGATGATACAATGGCTAAATGATTAAAAGCCATTTATATTTAAATTCATAATATATAACATTGATTTTTATTAATCTTGTGAAATTTTGATTCTGAACAATTTTTCCGTAAGGATATCTGAGTGTATGATAACAATCTATTGAATGATCAATCCATCTTTTCCTAACGGATCTATCTCTGGGTTAATGCTACTCTCTATGTTACCTATAAGTAATTGTGATGGTTAATTTTATGTGTCAACTTGATAAGCCATGAAGTGACCAAATTAAACATAATTTCTTGGTGTGACCATGAGGGTGTCTGAGCGTTAAATTAGCATTTTAATTCATGGAAATAATTCATTTCTTCATTTGCTTCCTGTCTGCCTACTTAAGCTGCGGCATCTTCTCTCATCTTCTAAGGCTCTTGAACTGGGATTCAGCTTCCCTAGTTTTCACGTCTTTGTGAATTACATCATTGGTTCCAGCTTGTACACAACAGATCATGGGACTTCTCAACCTTCATTATTGCATAAAGAAATTTTCTATGATTAATTTTATTTTCCTTCTATATCTATCTGGCTCTATTGTTATCATCGTTATCATCATCATCAACTAGTTCATACTTGGTTCTGTTTCTCTGGTAAACCCTGACAAATACAGTAACTGTATAACACACTTTTTGATATATTGAAGGTTAATTTCTCCCACATTATTTTCCTTCTCAACATACAATCGTCTAGGTTAGAATCATTTCTTTTCATATAGATTTTAGAATCAGCATGTTGCTATGATAAGTGATAGTTTTTAAAATTCTACTTTCCAGATCTGTGGCTGTTGTGCAGAAATGCAGTACATTTATATGTACTGATTTACTTTCCCAAAATAGTGCTAATATCTTAACTATTTTTACCAGATTAATCTGTATGTAATTTTGTTTCCTCTCCCACATCGATTTCAGAAATTGATTACTAAGGGCCTTTCAAATTTAGTTCAAATTTTGTTTGTAATATCTCTGATTATAAAAGTGAGAGGAGATTTGATATATTTTATGTCTCTCCATAAATATTACATAATTCTCTATTTATGTAGATCTTTATTGTTGATAATGAATAAAACTTTATACTTTCCTAGCTCTTTTCAGGTTTACTGTTGCTATCTTAAAAAAATATTTAAAGCGGATGTCCTAATTATTGGAGGAGACAATTGCCGTTAAGTTTTAGGTAATGATTCTTGCTGGATACTTTGGTAAACTTTCTAATTAATTCTAATAGGGCATCTGTAGGTCTATTAGTGTTTCTATTTAGACAGAATATCAGATGCATATAATGCATTATTGCTTTGCTTTGTATTTTTCTTGACTTAGTGAAACAGCTGAACTTTCCAAGACATGGTTGAACTGAAGTGAAGATAGAGAATATTCTATTTTTCCTCATTTAAATGAGCACAATTGTATTAGGTTATGATAAATTTATTAGGTGATAAATTTATTTATCACCATTATGAATGATGATTGCTGTTGATGTCTGAGATCTGATTTGGGATGAGCATTAATACCCTTTAAGTTTCTATTTTGGCCAAGAAAATTTGCTTGTTAATTTTTCCTTGAAAGTTGGTTTCTTATATTTTAAATGAACTGGCTTTCAATTTTTCTCTATAACTCTTGATTTGATTGTACAATTTTCTATTCAAATCTCTTAAATTGGTAAATGACATTTGAAAGTTTTCTTATATCACTCTGTAATCATAATAGTCATGATTTACTATATTTTTAAGGGTTCATTCTATTCTGTTTACTAATATTTTATTTAGAACATTTACTGCTAAATTCATAAGTAACACGGGTCTATATTTTTTCTAGTATTGTAAGTTTCATTTTGGTATTAAAATTATATTTTTCCATAGCATAGTTGAAGAATAATTTAATTTTTTCTAATTTCTTTGACTAGTATATGTAAAATTGGAATTATTTCTCCCTTCAAATCTTCATAATAGTGCCCTACCAAATTTTAGGTAAGCCACCAAAATTTGGATGATCAGAAGACTCTAATAAACAGTAATCTGGCATTGATCATGAAGATTATTTAGGCCTACCAAAAAAATCTTTGTGTGTAGAGTTTTTAAAAATAAAGCTAAATCAGGTTTCCTACTTGTTAAATCAGTTTTTGATATTTGTCTATATCATCTGAGTTTTCAAATTGATAGACATCAGGATTTTCACACTATGTTTTTATTCTCTTTTAAACCTCTTCTATATTTGTGGTTATATCTTTTCATTAGTATTAGTGTTTCTTTGGAATTCTTATTTTACTTAACTATTTGTTTCAACATTATTTTATTAATCTTTTCAAAGAACCAAGTTTTTAATCTGTGTTATATTTTTAGTAATCATATTAATATTGTCCTGAATGCAAATACCAGGCTTCTGGATAAGGGCAGGTTTATTATTATTATATACATAATAGTAGCTGTGCTAGTTTCCCTTTGCCTCAGTGCTTAACCCTAGCATAAAACTATGAGAGATGAATGTCATCGTATGCATAATGGAGTAGGTAAAAAATATTAAAAGTGTAAATCTGAGCATTTATATAGAAGAGAGTGTTTCTTCTCATCCCCTTATAAAAGGAGGAGAAAAATACTTTTCTCCTTGGGAAGAGTTCTTAGTCTCTACTCTCACACTTTGTAATGTAAATAAGTTTCTCCAGTAGAAAGATAAGACTAGTGTCTTTATAAAATGTCTCCATCTTTATAATCCAGGACATCTCTCCATAATCCAAGGTTCATCCTCCTTTGAAATCTCAGCATACATATTTTCAGAAGGAAACTCCTTGTAGGTGGTCTCTCACTATTTTATCTGCTATAATTTAACTTCTAGACTCTTTGGTAAGCTCATATTCCAAGTTTTTGTAAGATTTACTCAAAAAAAAAAAAAAAAAAAAACCCTGGTGTGCAGAAACAAAAATGTTTTCTCTACAGCCTCACTTTGAGCTTCTACTTTATTTTTCATGAATGTCTGCTATATATTTTATTATTTCTTTTATTCTTGTTTACTTGGTTTTATCTTGTGGTTCTTACATTTTTAAGATAGATACTTGTTTTTGAACTATATATATAGTTTTTGAACTCTCTCTCTCTCTCTCTCTCTGTATATATATAGCACTCTCTCTCTCTCTCTCTATATATATACATTGAAGCCATAAAATTCCTAAACTGAACTTATGTTGTATCTAAGTTGCCATGTTCCTTATGCTATATTCTATGACACTCTTCAATGTAATTCAATTTTTTGTTGTCTTGTTAAATATTTTAATATTATTTTTATTAAAGTTATTTTGTAGTGTTCAGAAGAAAAAAATGGACTGACAGGCAAACAAAGTTACTTTTCTGGTGTTATTACAAGTACTATTAATATACATGAGAAAAATATAAGATAACGAACTTTAGCCAGTTTCTGATATGAATTACAAAAAGTGACGTGATCAAGTGTTAACTATTAGTTTCATGGCTATTTTGCAATATTTAGCACTTTTCACAATTGAAATACTTAACTGATATTTTTGTAGAATCACAGGCAGTTAGAAAAAATAACACAGAGATGGTTTTATAAATTTTGTCCAATTTCCTCCTGATAACATTGTGCAACCTTATAGTATAATATTGCAAACAGAATTTTGACAATTGATAACATCCAACGATCTTATTCAGATTTTCCCAGATTTACTTGTGCTCATTTGTGGATGTTTCCTTCTTCTTTTCTTTTTGTTTTCTTGAGGCAAAGTCTTGCTCTGTCACACAGGCTGGAGCACAGTGGCATGTGATCTTAGCTCACTGCAACCTCTGACTCCCAGGTTCAAGGGATTCTTCTCCACTCAGCTTCCCAAGAAACCAGATTACAGGTATCTGCCAACAAGCTTGGCTAATTTTTACGTTTTAGTAGAGGTGGTGTTTCGCCATGTTGGCCAGGCTGGTCTCGAACTACTGGCCTCAAGCAATCCACCCAACTCAGCCTCCCAAAGTGTTGGGCTTACAGGCATGAGCCATGGTGCCTGGCCTTTGTATGTTTTTGTGCATGCTGATTTGTATACAATTTTATCACATGTGCAAATTGTGTGTTCATGACACAGTCAAAATAATCAACTGTTCTAACAGTACAAGAATCCCTTGAGTTGCCCTTTAATAACAAACATAATTTCCACCCTCCTTTCTGTCTTAACCCTTAGTAACCACCATTCTGTCTTCCATTTTTTAAATTGTATAATTTCAGACATGTTATATGAGCCAGAAAAGTAGCATGAAGATCTCCAAGAATGTCCCTAGAGGAACAATCACAAATAACAAAAATTATTTGAAAACCATCATGTAATGGGGTTGCTGGGTTGATCAGTAGTTCTGTTGTCAACATTTTGAGGAATCTCCATGCTGCTTTCCACAATGGTTGAACTAATACCCAGAGGAATATTTATATCTATATCTATATCTATATCTATATCTATATCTATCTATCTATCTATGTATCTATCTATCTATCTATCTATCTACATATATCTATCTATCTAGATGTATCAATCTATCTAGATCGATCGATCTATCTAGATAGAATGATATATAGACAGAATTATATATATATATATAATTCTACCAAAAAGATACATGTAGGCAAATGTTCATTGCAGCACTATTCACAATAGCAAAGACATGAAGTTAACTAAATGTCCATCAGTGACAGACTGGATACAGAAAGTGTGGTACATACACACCATGGAATAGTATGCAGCCATAAAAAAGAAGATCATGCCTTTTACCAAAACGTGGATCGGGCTGGAGGATATTATTCTTAACAAACTAATGAAGAAACAGACAACCAAATACCACATGTTCTCACTTATAATTTGAAGCTAAATTTTGAGAACTCATGAACACAAAAAAAGGGAAAAACAGACACTGAGGTCTGCTCCAGGATGAAGGGTGGGAGAAGGGAGAGGCAGAGAAAAAAATAACTATTGAACGCTAGGCTTAATATCTCGATGATAAAATAATCTGTATAACAAATCCCTGTAATAAGAGTTTGCCTATATAATAAACCATTACATATACCCCAGAACCTCAAATGAAACTTAAAAAAAGAGAAAAATTACACGTGCCAGGGCCTCCACTCCTATATTACAGTAGAACTACCCCACTGCAGAGGTCCAAGGCCTCAGCCTTGCCTTCCTCCTCTCAGCATGTTCTTGCTTAAAAGAACAGCTGACTGAAACCTATATCACATTTCTTTTATTCATACATGCATATTCTCTGACTTTTGTCTGCACATGTATTAAAGAGAATAGCTGAGAATCAAACCATAAAAATTAAATGAATGGAAATGAAGAGACCAGAGAAAATAAATAAAAACCATCATATAAGGTCTATGGAAATTGTTCTAAGTTTATGCAACAAGTGGAGACATATTAAGAAAATCGACTAGCCTTTGGTAACAGCAGCAAGGAGTTTGGGACATTTGACCCAGATGGGTGTAGCCAAGAAACCAGGGCTTGTCCTGTGCCCCGCTCCAAGTTTAGGGTTATAATATGTGCCTGATAGTGGCAGACTACAAGCATTTCTAATCTGCTGTATTTCATGTGGCAGAAGCTCTATTCTAGGCACGCATATCTTCAAGGTCTGAAACTCTAGAAACAACTAAAGAGAATTCTTCTAAAATGGGTCTCATACCAAGGTGACTGTGCACATAACCAGAACTTCACCATCTGATAAGTGATACTAGACACTCAGGGGAAATATATTTTGCTGAACTAGTCCACTAGTCAAAGATATTTAATTGTTTAGATCACTAAACAAACTTTGTTTTATTAATATTCTCTATTATCTATTTTATTGATTTTTACTTTATATTATTTTCTTCTTTTTACTAGAATTTGGTTCTGCTTACTTTTCATTTTCTAGTTCCCTATAGGGTAAAGTTAGGAAATTCATTTGGGATCTTTCTCTTTTTTAATGTATACATTTACAGTTCTTAATTTTCTTTAAAGTACTGCTTATGGTGCATCGCATAAGTTTTGGTGTACCATGTTTTTATTTTCCCTTATCTAAAAATATTTTCTAATTTTATTTTTTAATTATTTTTTATTGAATAGTTGTTCAAGAGTGGGTTTATTTTTATGTATTTGTGAAATCTCTAATTATTATGTTTTTCACTTCTAATTTCAATCCATTGTGATCAAATAAACTAGTTTGTATGTTACAATCTTTTAAAATTTACTGAGCGTTGTTTTGTGTCAACAGTTGGTATCTCCTTGACTAAGCTTTATATGTACTTGTGAAAACGTTTTCTGCTGGTTTTGCCTGAAGTATTCTCTATAGGTCAGACAGGTCTTGGTTTATGGTTTTTCAAGTCCTCAGTTTCTTAGCTGATCTTCAATTTTACTGTATTTATTTTTGAAAATAGAGTATGGAAGTCTTTAATATTGTATTTAAAGATATCATCTTTGATAATTTTTCCGAAAGTTCACCACAGCTATTTTAAGATTCTGTTTTTATGTGTGTATGTTTTATAATTATTATAAGTACTTAATGAATTGATACTTTTATTATTACATATATCCTTCTTTGTCTTCTGTAAAGATGTTAAAGTTGATTTTGCCTGCTCTAAGTATTAATGCTGTTAGTACTAGTACTATTAGTACTATTAGTACTGTTAGTATTAGTGCTATTAGTAATAGTAGTAAGGTACTGCTATTAGTACCTCACCTCTTATCTCATTAATATTTGCATGGAGTATATTTTTCCATTCTTTCCCTTTCAGTGCATTTGGGTTTTTGGATATAAAGTAATATATCTTGATATATAGTTTTTATCTGTAAATTATACTTTAATAAAGCTGAGGAGACAATGAAGTAAATCTATTATAGTCAACATGTATTTGGATTATGTATATTTTATACATTTCTTTAATATCTACCTTTTAATTAGAGAGTTTAACCTATACAGTTTTAAATTAATTATTGTTAAAGAAAAACTTAACACTACCATATTGTTGTTTCGTTTATTTTCTGTAGGTTATGTATGTCTTATGTTCTTCCATTTGTTTATTACTGTCTTCTTTTGTGTTCAATTATTTTTATGTATACATTTTGATTCCCTTCTCATTTACATTTTTGTGTGTTTATTTTATATTTGTTTGCTTTTTTTATATATATATATATTCTCATTTTATTCTTAATGGTTACCTGAGGGATTACAATGAACATCTTAAATTTATAGCAATCTAATTTAAATTAATTCCAACTTAAGATTCAATATTATACAAAAACTGTGCTCCCATGCAACTCTCTTTCCCTCCTAATTTATATTGCCATTTTGTTTATTATGTACTAATTAATATAGATGTATTATTATTGTCTTATTTGTCTTTTATATCTTATAGGAAGAAAGTGTAGTTACCAACGAAAAATAATAATGACCTTTATATTTTCCTATGTAGTTATCATTTCTAGTATTCTTTATTTCTTCATAGGACTTGAATTTGTTCTCTCCTGATCTTTCATTTCATCTTTTACCTGTTCTTATGAGTCAACTTTGCTAGTAACAAAGTCTTTCAGCTTTTGCTTATTTTGGAATGTCCTAATTTCTCCTAAATTTTTGAAGGTTATTTTTGCTAGATATAGAATTTTTGCTTGACATAGTTTCTTCTTTCAACACTTTAAATATTTCTTTCTATGTCTTCTTGGTTCACGGTTTCTAATGAGAAATTAGTGATTAATCTTTTTATTTATTAAACATTTTCATTTTTAATTTTATGGGTACATAGTTGGTGTATTTATTTATGGAGTACATGAGATATTTTGGTACAGACATACAGACATACAATGTGTAGTGATCACATGTGGGTAAATGGTGTATCCATCACCTCAAGCATTTATCATTATTTTGTGTTATAAATGTGGCAATTTTACTATTTTATTTATTTAAAAGTATACAATAAATTATTATTGAGTGTAGTAACTCTGTTGTGCTATCAAATACTAGATCTTATTCATTCTACCTAACTGTATTGTTTTATCCATTAATCATTGCCACATACCCTACCTCCCCCCTACCCTTCTGAGACTCTGGTAACCATCCTTCTACTTTGTATCTTAATGAGTTTTTTTTATTTTTCATTTTTAGCTCCCACAAATGAGTGAGAGCATGAAAACTGTCTTTCTGATATTCTGAACCAGACCTCCAGTTTCATTTATGTTGTTGTAATGACAGAGTGTCTTTTTTCTGATAGCTGAATATTACTCGTATGTGTGTGTGTGTGTTTGTGTGTGTGTATAAAATTTTATTTATTTATCTGCTAATAGAAACTTAGGTTGATTCCACATCTTGGCTATTATGAATAGTGATGCAATAAACATGAGAGTGTAGATACCTATTTAATATACTGATTTTCTTTCTTGGGAGTATATACCTAGCAGTAGGATTGCTGGGTCATATGATAGTTCTAATTTTAGTTCTTTTGGGACCCTGCATACTGTCATATACAGTGGTTGTACCAATTTGTATTCCCACCAACGATGTATGAGTGATCTTTTTTCTTCACATCCTTGCCAGCATTTGTTATTGGTTATTAATCTTACTGAAATTTTTTTGTATATGAGGAGTCACTCTTTTTTTCATGCTCTTAAAATTTACTTTTTATTTGATTCTCTGCAGTATGATTATAATATTCCTCAGTGTGGTTTATTTGAATTTATTTATTCATATCTCATTGAGCCTCTTGTATGCATACATTCATGTATTTTCTAAAATTTTGGATGTTTTCAGTCATTATTTTCACAAGTATTTTTTCTTTCTTTTTCACTTTCTCTTCTACTTCAGGAACTCTAGTTACACATAAGTTGGTGATCTTTATGTTGTCTAAGAGGACTCCTTGGCTCTGTCGATTTTTTTCTACTTATTTCCATTTTTTAGTCTCAAACCGTATAATTTCAGTTGAACGTGATCTTCAAGTTTACCAATTATTTCTTCTCCCTGCTCAAAATTTCCTGTTGAAACCTTCTGTTGGGTGTTTTATTTCAGTTATTATACTTTTTATTTTCAGTATTTATATTTTTTATTCATTTATAGTGCTTTATGGATATACTCTATTTTTTGTAACATTGTTCTGATTTTCATTAGTACTTTGTCCATGGTTTTAGTTAGCTTCCTAAGTATATTTAAGATCGCTTATCTGAAATCTTTGTCTAATAAGTCCAGTGTTTGCGATTCCTCAAGAAACGTTTTTGTTAATTAATTTTTTCCTGAGGATGGTCCATAATTTTTATTTCTTTCCAAGCCCCTATTTTTGGTCAAAAACTGGTCATTTAAAATATTATATTGCAGGAACTCTGGTAATAAAATTTTCTCCCTCCTAATTGTTTGGTGGTGTTGCTTGCTGTAATTAGTAGATTTTATTTGATTTTTTTAAGTGAATTTTCAAAACTGATTTTTATTTCTTAAGTCTGCTTATTCAGGATATAGACAGCTAGTTATATGACAGACATTTTCTTAAACAACTTTCAATATTATACTTCTCCTGATCTTTGCATATTGGCTGTATATCATCAGGATATTATTTAATCCCTTAGCCACAATTTACAGACACTTCCCTAGCTTTCATTTTTTGCTTGCTCTGAGGCTAAAGATCACACACAGGAAATATCTTAGGGTCTTTTTCAGTCTGTTATAAAATTTCAATGTACCTTATGCAAATTACGTAGCTTTCTAGCTCCTCTTTTACACATGGGATCTTTAACAAGTCCATATTCTGTAAAGTAGTTCCTAGCCAGTTTTTTTTTTTTTTTTTTTTTTTAACCTGGAGAGATTTCCCAGGTAGACAGAGAGGCAAACCCCTTGTGCCAGCCCTTCAGGGAATCATCAGACTGATTATAATAGACAGACACAATTTCTTAAGAACAAAGTTCACTCTACTTTCCTCCAGAACCAGGAACCCACATGTAGCTCACCTCCATGCTAGGAAGAGTGGTAGGGCAACTCCTACAAAGTTGATTCTGAGAGTCTTTGCTTTTTTTTTTTTTATAGTTTCTATGAAGGTTAGAGCCCTTAGATGTCCTAACACTGCCATTTTAATTAATGTTACTACCTGTAAAATTTGTTTTAAAATTAATGCTTACAATCAGTTTGCTCATATTTGTTTAAAGCTTTTTTCAGCACAGTTCTTGAGTGATAATGGTTTATTGTATTCTATTATTTTATATCCTTTTTGGAGTTATAGTGTGAGGGTAATAATAGCCTTATAAACTGAGTTTGGAAATATTTTCTCCTAGACTATTTCCTGGAAGAGCTTATTATAACTGTGGTTAGTTTTTAGGTATTTGGTTGAATTATTCAGTGAAACTTACTAGATCTGAATGTTTCATTTTGGGGTTATTTGAAATTATAAATCAATTATTAATTATAGGTCTAGTCAGACTCTTTTATCTTGGTTGAGATTTGGTAGCTTGTGTTTGTTTTTTCATAATTGGTTCCGTTTTTTTTCTAAATTCTCAAACATTACACCCAACAGCAGCAATATACATATTCTTCTCAAGCACACTCAAAATATTCCTTAGGATAGATTATATATTAGGTCACAAAACAAGTTTTAAAAATGTACAAATATAGAAATTATATCGAGCAACTTTTTGACCACAATGGAGTGAAACAAGAAATCAATAGCAGAAAGAAAACTGGACAATTCAAAAATATGTGGAAAATAAACAGTATATGCTTAAACAGCCAGTGGGTCAAAGAAGACAAAGAGAGAGAAATTAAAACATATCTCATGGTAAATACAAATGAAAATGCAACATACCAAAGCTTATAGGATGCAACAAAGGCAGTATTAAGAAAAAAGTTCATAACGTAAACACATACATTAAAAAATTTTTAAAGTGTACACAAACTGCTTAATTTTTAACCGCAAGGAACTATAAAATAAATGAACAAACAAAAAAAACTAAGCCAAAAGTTAACAGAAGTAACAATACAGTACAGATTACAGAAAATATAATTGAAAGATAGAATAGAATAACTTTTGAAAAAGACAATAATTCACAGATCCTTTGAAAGAAGCAGCACACTGCTGCTAATTCTATGAAACAGGTGAAAAACTGTGACTTCCCAAAGTGTGAGAGGGGGAAAACCTACCTGCAGAACACATCCTTACTGGGGAATTTAAAAATCTAGATCATGGAGAAGGATTTACCCATACCTAGAGCTGAAACGGATTTAGGGAGTTGTGTGAAATATAAAAGTAGAAGTAGCAGTGGGACGTGACTTGCAGATACTCACAGTCTGTAGCTGGAACGCAGAAAAAACATTCTTGACTATACTTCACAGAGGCCCCCAGGAAAAATAGCCTGCAGAATCGAGGAGGGGTTTCAATGCAAAGGAAGCTTCCAACTAAAATTGATAGTGGTTTTGACTGGGAACAAATTTTTGTCAGTGGATTCTGGGGAACATGCAAGATATGCTACAGATAAAAGTGCAGGAGCACAGTAGCTGCCCAGACAAAGGGGGTGGGCAGATGAGGAGGAGCAAGGTCTGAAAGAGAAAGCCATGCTTGCATTCTCAGCAGGGAAACTCACAATTTGGGGGAAGGTCTGAATGGGGCACTTTGGGACCTAGACTGGCCTTGTGAACTGAATGGAAGCTAGGTGAGGCCTCTCTCTACAGCCTATCCACCACTTCCCTGGTGAACTATATGACACAGCAGAAGTGGTCAAGATCCTCTCTCGAACATAATCCCAATGAACTGAAAACCACCGCTAAATCACTCAAGTGGCAGTGGCAAGCCCTGCCTAAGGAGAGTCTGAGCCCTGATCTACCTAACCTTGCCCCATCTGATGGTATTTCTCTACCTGATCTCTTAGTTAAATACAAGAGACAGAAACTCTTGTGGTGTTCTCCAGAAAGCACCACGTCTTGGCTGAAGGCCAAAGAACGCAGGCCACTGCAGTAACTCATTACAGAATAAGTTCCTGACCCAGGAAGGAGAAGACAATACTTAATTTGACTTCCTGCAACATCCTCATCAAAGAGTTCTGAGTGTGCTAATGTGACATCTTCACTACTAGCATAACCAGCATTTCAGAAAGTCAGCACCCTTAATATACCTACAACCAAAGATTCACACAGTCTCCTTCACTTCCCTGCCACTTTTACCAGAGGAGGTGCTGGTATCCATGGCTGGGAGACCTGAAGATAGATCCAATCACAGGACTCTTTGCAGACATTCCCCAACATGAGCCTGGAGCCTTGTAGCCCTACTGGGTAGCTAGACCCAGAAGAGAAATAACAATCACTGCAATCTAGCTCTCTAGAAACCCCATCTTACATTTTAAAAATGCTCAACAACACTAATTATCAGGATAATGCAAATTAAAACCACTATGAGATACCACGTTACTCCTTCAAGAACAGCATAATAAAAATCAAAAAATATGGTGGCATGGATGTGTTGAAAACAGTATACATTTACACTGATAGTGGGAATGTAAACTAGTACAACCACTATGGAACATAGTATGAAGATTCCTTAAAGAACTAAAAGTAGAACTATGATTTGATCCAGCAATCCCACTGCTGGGTATCTACCCAGAGGAAAAGAAGTCATTATATGAAAAGGACACTTGCACATGCATGTATATTGTGGCACAACTCACAATTGAAAAATATACGGCCGGGCGCGGTGGCTCACGCCTATAATCCCACTACTTTGGGAGGCCGAGGTGGGTGGATCACGAGGTCAAGAGATCGAGACCATCCTGGTCAACAAGGTGAAACCCCGTCTCTACTAAAAATACAAAAATTAGCTGAGCATGGTGTCACGCGCCTGTAGTCCCAGCTACTCGGGAGGTTGAGGTAGGAGAATTGCTTGAACTCAGGAGGCAGAGTTTGCGGTGAGCTGAGATCGTGCGTTTGCACTCCAGCCTGGGTAAAAAGAGCGAAAATCCATATAAAAAAAAAAAAAAAAGAAAAAGAAAAAGAAAAAAATATGAAACCAGCCTAAATGCTTATCAACCAACAAGTGGATAAAGAAAATGTGGTGTATATACACCATGGAATACTACTCAGTCGTAAAAGGGGGGAAAATATAATGGTATTCACAGCAATCAAAGTAAAGTTGGAGACTATTATTCTAAAGGAAGTAACTCAGAAATTGAAAACCAAATATTGTATGTTCTCACTTATAACTGGGAGCTAAGGTATGAGGATGCAAAGGTATAAGAATGATATAATGGACTTTGGGGACTGAAGGGGAATGATGGGAGGTAGGTGAGGGATAAAAGACAACCCACCGGTATGTGGTCAAGTGATCTTCAACAAGGGGGCCAAGAATATACAATGGGGAAAGGATAGACTCTTCAACAAATAGTGTAGTAAAAGCTCTAGTTATCCATATTCAAAAAAATAAAAGTGGAATCTTATCTCACATCACACACAAAAATCAACTCAAAACTATTAGAGATTTAAATATAAGACCTGTAACTATAAAACTCCTAGAAGACAACCTATTAGGGAAGCTTCATGACATTGGGCTTGGGGATGATTTCTTGAATATGGCAGCAAAAGCACAGGCAACAAAAACAAGTGGTGCTAAATGCAACTAAAAAGCTTCTGCACATCTAAGAAAATAACAGAATGCAAAGGCAGCCTATGGAATGGGAGAAAATATTTTTAAACCATGTATCTGATATGGGATTAAGATTAATCCAAAATATACAAGTAACTTCTATATCTGAACAGAAAAAAAAAAAAACAGAGTTTTAAAAAAATGATCAAAGTCTTGAATAGATATTTCTATAATGAAGATATGCAAATTGTCCACAGGTATATAAAAAGATATACAACAATACTAATCATCAGGGAAATACAAATCAGATATTATCTCACATTTGTTAGAATGGATATTATCAGAATCAAAATTAATGTTAAAGTGTTTATGAAAACGTGAAAACATTGGAACTGTTATTACTTTGGGTAAAAATGCAAAATGCTTCAGCCACTATGGAAAACAGTACGGAAGTTTCTGGAATAATTATGAGTAGAATTACCATATAATCCAGCAATCCCACTATTGGGCATATATTCAAAATAATTCATATTAGCATCTTGAAGAGATACCTGTACTCCCATGTTTATTGCAGCATGGATTTTAATAGGTGGATCTTAGCCTATTTTGTGGGCTACTGTTCAAAGGGCAGTTTAAGAACCCTTGTACTGGTACCATTGGAATTCTCAATGGCTCCATCTGGTGCTGCCTAATGGTGCTAAGGGAGCTTCTCAAAGATAGGCTTCTGAATGTCTCTTGGTGGGGGATGGTTTCAATGGGATTTCCCTAATGGTTTCTCCACCTATCTCGGAATGGGAGGAGAGTCTCAGCCTGCAGGGACAAAGAGGCTTTCTGGCTTGGGCCACTTGCTGTAGCTGTGTCACTAGCCCACCAACCATGATGTCTCTATGCAGGAGATAATCTTGAGCCTGTGGGTAAAGATGCTTGCTATGACTGTATCCCATTTTCTAGTTCTTCCTACCCTTGTTTCTCTGTAGGATGGAAATATAGCACTGGCTTTTTGGGGAAGAAGAGGTTTCTTATTTTTCAGCACTGTCTCTTTTTCTATCTAGGGATTCTAGATAGAAATCACTGCTCTAGTGATTCTAGGCATGTGGGTTGGGAAAGTCTCAGGGTTGGAAGAGACAGGATGCTTTCCTGCCAAGAATCTTAATCAAGTTGTCTGGCCCAGGATGCCAGGATCCCTTTATGTCATAGGGTCTTCTATTCATTGCAGAGGAGGAATAAAATGGCCAGGATGCCTTTTGCTATTAGATTTGGAGTCAGGAAACCGTGGTCCTGGATGGCCTTCCATTGTTTGGTGAGAGGGCCAAGACATTCTGCTTCATTGTTCCTCCATTTCTGGAGTCCCTTACCAGTTTTTCTTCTTTTTACCACATTTCAGAATTTTTTTTTGGTTGCCTCTTGCATTATTTCCAGGATATAAAGTTATGTTTAATAAACAAGAGCAGGGAGAAATAACTCTATGCCATCTTGTAAAGTCTATGATTAGTTTTTTTTTTTAATTTTTTAGAAAGAAAGAAAAAGAGAGAAAAGAAGAAAGAGAGAGTGAAAGAAAAAAAAAAGAATGTAAGAGAGAAAGAAAGAGGAAGAGAAAGAGGGAGAGAGAACGGGATTCTTGTTCTATTGCCCAGGCTAGAATGCAGTCTAAAAATGGGTATTAAAAACCTCTTTTATGCCAATAATTGTGCTTA